>CAODLS012343410.1:0-12725 GCA_948243855.1 Flueggea neowawraea | reverse complement strand
AAACTTGCCTAAATAACTGGCATCAAAATAATCATATATTGCATTCTTTAGAATTCCAAGTGGATGTTGATTCCTGCAATGGAGTTGCATTCCAAGCTTCGAAAAAATGGAATCTGGCACATTGTTTGTAGGATCATCCCTCACAACATCTATAAACAGAAAAAATCCAAACATGCAGTTCACTATTGAGATTTAGCAAGAAAGAAACACATCAATGTGTATTATTAAAAAGGCATGACAATCTCTAACATTAAAAAAAAAAAACAGAGAGTGAGAGAAAGAGACAAGCTATGGAAGTTGCATTTCTTCTTAAACTTTGTTTTCTACATCATCAAAATGGTTTCAATATACAAAATCCACACACTGTTTAAGGAAACTGTCGCAAATAACTTGTAAAGAAACCAAAGAATGTAAATTAGCACCCAGAACAGAATTTTTGTCCATTAAAAACAAGCCAAATGCTAAAATTCACAAGAATCTTGTGAAATTATAAAATAGGCCAGTCTATAAATAAATCTCAGTGCGTCAGATCCGGATACAATAGAGATAGAACTGAAACATCCCCTCCAATGAACTCAAGTGAGTTTCAGAAGCAGCTAACAAATTTCAAATCTTCCTGATAATGCTAAGACCATTCTTTGATCAATGGAAGTGGTGAGAGCACATTACATTCTACAAGTTCAACCCTATTTGTTTATTAAAACCAACAGATACAGTACCTATGTACAGATTTTCTACATTAAATGCATGTAAGAGTCAATTTAGAAGTATGCAATAGTTCAGTACAACTGGGTCAACATCCCAGCACTAGCTGAGATGTGAAATGCAACCAATGACACTAAACTAAAATATATATAATAGAAAATAAAAAGATAAAACATTCAAATTAAAGAGCAAACAAGATAAAACGATGCTGAGAATCCTCAACTAACTTATTCAAGATTTACTTACCATAAAACAGAACTACATTGGAAAAGACAAAAGGTTTTCAAGAGAAGAATTGAAAAAATACAAATGCAAGTAGAACAAGGAAGTCAGAGAAGACTCTTTACTGAAACTTAAAAACTTAGAAGAATGATAGGGAAAACCTTTCTAAAGTATGAGCAACATCATTGCTAGTGAAAATTTCCTGCATTGAGAAAGTAGTACATGTAATACACTAGGACAAATTAGCAAATATATAATTCATATCAAGTATCACCCACTAAAGTAAAACATGCTTTATCCCTAGGCAGACATCCCACTATACTGCAGAAATTTGATTCATATTCTCCCATGCACCAGGTCGATGGATAACAACAACACACACCATTACAACTGCAGAAAAAGAAGCCAAAAATAATCACATAGGTCACCATCAACATAATCATCTCTCTGAACATAAATCTAATAGCAGCTATTAGCTTCTTTCCTATAGTGGTCATCACTATTTTCATAGGAAAATTAAAGTCATAACCACTTTCTATGACCAAGAGCAAGAAGCAATTGTGAACTTGAAAATTGCTCGCAATAATGAACAAAAGTGTGCAATTTAGAATGCCATCCCAACTACAAATCAATATACACTAGCCTCCATGATCACCAAAAATTCTAGACACCAACCAAGTTTGAGAGGCAACCAAACCTCAGCAGAAACAGAGTCCCAATAACTATTATTTCTCCCACAGAAACCCTGCACTGTCAGCCCCAGATTCAATCAATGTAAAAACAAATTCTTTCTTCGCTTAAATGAGTGCGTGGAAATAGATTTTATGTGACCAATTTTAAATAAATTTGCATTTAGCACTGTGGAGACATATGAACCAGAAAATTCCCATTTTAATACAACAAAAACCATATGCTACTTGTACCCAAAATACAAATCTAACTGGTCTCCGCTTGTATAAAAAACAAATGAATAAAAATAAAATACCGTCTTTGGCAATCTTGACTCCACCAAGCTCGAGCACCGAAACAACAGGCTGCCTCCACTTCTTTTGAGCAGTAGAAACTGGTAAGGTAGAGAAAGGCATGCGCAAAGCGACATTTCCTCCACGGAAGAACACTGATGATGCTGCCTTGTAGAAGAGAGTCGAATATGCTACCACTGTAAATGCCATTGTTGGCTTTTATTTTCTTCTCTTTCTCAATGCAAAATATAAGATTGGTTATCTTTCTTATTTGCCTCAAGATGATGATGGGGAGGAAGAAATTAGGCTCATGGTTACGTTTTACTGGGGTGGGGGTTTGGAGGAAATACTGACCCTGGGCCTAGGGATGGGGTTCGTTTTGGGATGGTTTTGAGTGTGAGCTCGTGGTTCATAAGGTCTTCTAGCTTACAGTTTGGATTTTCTTTTCTTTTTTTTTTCTTCTATCGCGCTGCACAAGTGAAAGACGTCAAAATAAGAGAAATTAATTTTGGGATTCCTGAGACTTAGTAAAACTAGTAACGACGTCCTTTCTGCTTGATACAACAATGATTTGGTCCTTCACACGAATTTTAAAGTAACAGTGTAACGGAAGGTTCGTTTTATTATCTTACCCCCATACATGTACTTGGATTTAGACTACAACTTCCATTTGTCATTTTATTTTCTCTCTCCACTCTATCAATATAACTAGTCTTTATCCTCTCTTTTTTTTCGTTATCCTCTAGGTTGAACCAAAATTTTAACCGACTCATCCACGCAAAATATAATGAAACCAAACCAATCAATCGAATTTGATATGGCCTTAAGTTCGTCTCTCTCGTCACCTCTAGCATTGAAGAAATGTTAGAAGCTTTGGCAGTTCATTGCAATATTAATTTTGCTCTCTTATATTATTTGTTTCTTCATTTCCTTTTCCCACCTACTCTTGAGCTATTTTTGCACAATTAATTGGGTTGGTGTGTGATTTAGTTAGGGCATTCATTTTCTATTGGGGAGTACCTTGTAGTAGCATTCATTTGCTAGAGAGATGTTGAGGTTTTCCTTATTTTGAACCTTATCAAAACAAGAGAAACATAAGGGTTCATTGCATCTAAGTGAGAAGCAAGTTTGTAAAGAGGTTCTCCTCCACCCGGAAGAGACGGGATTGTGGATTCAAAATTTTTGGGTTAATCTTGGGGAGTGGACGTAGTACAAGGAGAACCAAATCACTATAAATCACGACTTAATTTTTCTTCTCTCTTTCTATTTTACTTGCTTTGCTGATTGTTCTCACTTTTATATTCCGAAGGCTGTGAATTGAGTTGTTCAAGTCTTGTTTTGTTTTGACTTATAATTTTTTTTCAAAAGAGTGTGAATTTATTGAACACTCTAATTTATCTGCCTCTTGGATTGCTACTTTGGGACAACAAGTAGTATGAGAGCTAGTGCTTTTGGCTCTAATGGTTCAGCAACCTGAGAGTGAAAGATCCAAATGGCGTCTATAGATTTGTTTTTAGATATGAGGGATTATCTGTTAATCATGCTCCTTTTTTTATGGCAACAATTATGTGTATTGGAAGATAAGAATGATAGTTTATCTCATTTTAGAAAGCATTGATGTTGGGAAAGTGGTTGTGGAAGGTCTTTACATTCCAAAAGAATATTGTTGATGGGAATGAGGTGACAAAACCCAAAAACGAATGGACCGATTGTGGTAAGAAAATGGAATCGTACAACAAAAAGGCGATGCACATCCTCTTTTGTGCCTTGAGCAAGACACAATTCAATAAGGTCCAACAATGTCGAACCGCTCATGATGTAAGGGGACTTTGGAGATCACCATTGAAGGAATCTTTGAAGTGAAGAAGAAAAAAATGTATTTTTTTGGTGCACAAGTATGAACTCTTCAAGATGAAGGAAAAAGAGTTTATCCAAGAAATGTTCGATAGATTCAATGATATATTAAATGGGTTGAAGTCTCTTGGAAAACTATACGCTCAATTGGAGCATGTTAGAAAGATTTTGAGGTTTCTTCCAAAATCTTGGGCACCAATCAAGAATGTTATACAAGAAACAAAATATTTATTGACTTTTTCTTTGGAGATGAGCATGAAAGAAGAGGAAGAAAGTGAAATGCATGAGAAGAAGAAAGGCATAGCTCTCAAATCCTATAATATCTGGTATTTTTTGAATTTAATTTGGTTATTTTCTAATTAATTTGGAAAATAATTTTTATATTTGGAAAATTATTTTTTTTAAATGTTAATTGGGTGATTAATGAATTTTTGAAGTAATTATAGATGATTAATTAGGAAAAAATTTGTTAAAAATCAAAATAAAAATTGGATTGCAAAGGAAGAGAAGCGATTGGACGTTTGTGCATTCAAACCGTGCTACATGTCATTTGGGGGTTAAGAAGTTGTCGTCTTTTGCATTTCTCTGTCGTCCGTGTCTGTGGTCAGGTTAGGTAACACGAAAACGACACACCATTTCTCCCAGGTGGAGCTGTCGTCCATGAGCTCCGCTTGTCGTCTGAGAATTGTTGTGCATCAACTAACCCAAACGGCGCTGTTTCACTTCGTGGCTTTCAAATCCACCAACCATTTCCATTGCCCAAGGCTGATTTTCTTCAGACTTTGAACCCAAATTCACTGCCCATATCAACTCCTTTTCTTCTCTTTCTTCTTCAGTTCTTCACTCTTACACATCTTCTTCAGTCCTCTTTTCACATTTCTCTATCTCTCCTCCGTTTTCTTCATCAAATCAAGGTAAGAACATACCTTCTCTCTTCATTTCATTTCTTTCTTTATTTTGTTAGATATAGCTTCTGTTGTCATTGGTTTTGTTTCATGACTATGACTTCAGTTTGGCTTGATTTCTAGGCAAGTTTTAGAGGTGTTTGGTTGGATTTTAATCGATTAAGATAATCAAAATAGGAGAGGTTAAAGGTGGTGTCGGGTGAGGTTTTTGTTGAAGATTGGTTGGTTAAAATCTGAAACTTTGGGACTGTTTTGGCTGGTCTAAAGTGTCACAAAATAAAATCAGAACGCGACCGGCGTACGAGGAGAACCGTCTGTGGAAGCCCGGTTCGACTTGCACAAGCCTCCATGTATCATAACATACTACCCAAAACATTTAGTTATTGTTTAAAAATGTTTAACAAAAATATTTATCGTTTCAAACACAAGTAGTAACATAAATATCATAAATCAATAATGAATATAACTCCAAAAATATATCATAAGTATAAAATATTAAATAGCAAAATACAAATAGTAAACTCGTAATCCTACAGTATCCCGGTGTGAAACTCTAAAAATACAAAAGAAGAGGTCGGACAAAAGGGCATCACTAACCAAGAGACGCCTCACTGGCAATCAGGATGCAGAAAGGTTGTCGAAGCCAAAATCTATGAACCTGTGATATCGAAATCAACATAGACAAAGAAATAAAGGGGGTCAGGACCCAGTGAGGAATAATACTCCAGACCGCCTTATACGTACCTCACAAAGACTGATTTGAAAACAGTTCAAAAACTACCACATGCAATATCGATAGACAATATATATATACACACACACACACACACACTAATACATAGTATCTTTCGAAAATCATTTTCCAAAACATTTGCATACAAATCAAACAACAGGCACAAAAAACGTATTGAATACATTTTCATAGTCAAAACATATATCGTAAATATGAGACCATATCAATATGTGCATACACCACTAAACATATGTGATGTGGACTCAGCCACTAATCGCTAAACATATCATGCATTGGATCAGAACACATGTCCATCGACATCCCTGGTAGCTAGAATTTCTCATATCATTGGTATACCAAAGGCTACTACAACCCGTAGCACGAGTGCTCCATATCAAAAAACCAAAATCATGTTATACTATTGCATAGTATAAAAAAATCATGTGGTTAATATCAAATTCGTAAAACGATATATAATACATATATATCAAACTTCAAAACATAATACTTATTAATAAACATAATTCATAAAACGATATATATTACGTATTTATCTAACTTCAAAACCTAGTACTATTTAATAAACACATAACTGGTTTATTAATTAGTCAATCCTTAAATTATTCAAATTTCATTCATATGTTCAGCACAACAAAAACGTAATAGAAGTTTCGAGACACAACCTATGTGTCTGAAGCTACTATCCACTCACCTAGAAATCCAAGTGCACAATGACAGTCAAGCCCCACTCATCAGTGGCTGGTCTCGCTGACAGGAACACAAAGCTGAACAAACAATCATATATATATCAACATATATATATAAATGACAAGTCAAAAATGTGGTACTATGGCCGTACCAAATGCTTTGCAATGCAAATGCGTGCTCAGACCCTCAGAAGATCCCCAAAAATATATTTCGAATGATATTCTATCATTCTTAATTCATAATTCAAAATCTACGTAAAATTACAGTTTGGTCCCAACCAAAGTAAAATTATGTTTTAGTTCCCAAGACTTGGAAAATTATAACTTAGTCGCTAAAATATTTAGGATTTATTATTTGGTCCTTAAAGTATTAAAAATTTATTTTTAAATCCTTAACTTTGCTAGAATTACAATTTTAGCCCAAACTTTCTTGAAATTACAAAAATGATTTTTTACTTTTCAAAATTACAAATTTGATCCAATTTGTAAAATATCAAGTCAGTCCCTACAAAAATTTCCAGAATTTTGGACAATAACATTTTTGATACTTTTCACTCAAAATTACACCAAATGGTCCCTAACTAAATTAAACCCTAATATACTCATTTTTCTCCAGTCAAAACATGTTCCCTTTTGTCTCCCAACATCCCAGAAACATGAAATCATATCCCACTCCTTCCAGAATTTCAAAACTCAACAAAACATCCCACTCCTTTGGCAAAATCCAACCAAAACATCAAACAAAACCTCATCCTACACCACCTTCAATCTCTCCTATTTTCCCACCTGCATCTCCATCAAAACCAACCCTAAACAAGCTTAAATATACACTGAAATGATCCTCAAATAGAAGCATTCAATCATGAACAAAATAATTCAAAACAGAAGTTGAATATAAGCAACAAAAAGTAAAAATGGAAATGGAGAGGCAGCCATGTTTTTACCTTGTTTCAGTGAGGAAAACGAGAGAGATGGAGAGAAACTTGAAGAGAGAACTGGAGAGGAGATGTTGGAGAGAAGAATGAAACAAAAATGAATAAAAATGGTTGAGTGTGGACAGAGAAAAATTCGTGCAAAGTATGGAGGAAATCATAGTTGGTGAGAAGAGGCATGGGTCTATTGACTTCACACGGGAAAACGATGGCGTTTTGGGGAGAAGTATGGCTGTACGAACACAAACGACAGGCGGAGAAGCCAAACAACAGCGACCTCTCATCGCAGACGACGCGTCGTTTCTATTATTGCCAGGCCTAGCAAACGTAGGCGACAGATTCAATCCGCGGACGACAGCCTTTCTCTACCAAACGACTTGTCACTTGAGCTATTGATCCAAATGACAAATCACCTATTCTTCCTTTAATTTTTTTATTTTAAAATTAATTTTTAATCAATTTCTACTTATTTAATCACTCTAATCACTTCAATAATTTTATTAATTACCCAATTAATATTTAAAAAATAATTTTTAATTTTTTAGTTTTAAAAATTATTTTCTTAATTAATTATAAATTAATTAAAATTATGGGGTATTACATAAAGGTTCTGGGTTTGAGTTGAGGATGGTTTTATAAATTTCTTGATTGTTGAGAAAAAAGGAAAGAAGTTTGGTTTGGGAAAGATTGGGAAAAAAATGGGGTTTTGTTATTAGGGATAGCAGCTTGACTAACATATGCACTTGGATTTCTAGGTGAGTGAATAGCAGCTTCAGACGCATAGGCTGTGTCTCGAAACTACTATTGTTTTTATTATGCTAAACATGCTATTTTGAATATAGACCAATATGAGGATTGACTAATAAATAAAGTGGTTATGTGTTTAATAATCAATATTGTGTTTTGAACTGATATATATGTATTATATATATCTTTTTACGAATTTTGATGCTAATTGCATCTTATGATTTTATACTATGCAATAGTATTATATTATTTGGTTTTCTAATATGGGGCACCCGTACTACGGGTAGTAATAGCCTTTGGTATACCAATGATTTGAGAAATCCCAGCTACCAAGGATGTCGATAGCCATGTGTTCTGATCCAACACATGATGTGTTAGTGATTAATGGCGGAGTCTACATCACATATGTTACAGTGCCAGATGCACACATTTGATATGGTCTCATACTTACAATATATGTTTTGACTCTGAAGCTGTATTCGATATATTTTTCTTGCCTGCTGTTTGCTTTGTTTGAGAACGTTTTGAAAAATAATTTTCAAACGCTACTACATATTAGCGTGTATAAATATTTTTATATATATCTATCCACCTATATTGCATGTGGTAGTTTTGAACTGTTTTCAAAACAGTGTTTATGAGACACGTATGAGACGGTCTAGAGTGTTATTCCTGACTGTGCCTTGACCCCCTTTATTTTTTGTCTATGTTGATTCCTGTATATCAAGTTCACAGATTTTGGTTTCGACAACCGTTCCGCATGTTTGATTACCAGTATGACGTCTATTGGTTAGTGATACTCTTTTTGTCCAGGTTTTTCTTTTGTATTGTTAGTGATTACCAGTGGCGGAGGGAGAAGTCGACGACGATGTGTGATTCTCTTTAACACCTAAATAAAATCTTCTTGAAATTAAGCCTCTAATTGATTCCTGTTGGGTGCAACATCCTCTTTGCCTCAAGTTTCTCATACAAATTCTACAACAATCAATTGCCTTGCAGTAAATCCTCTTGCACCTATCGTAATTACCTTTCCTTTTATAGAAATTCTTTCCTTCAATAAAGATCTTATAGGAGTCAACTCCCTTGCACTACAACTTTCTTGGACATGAACTCCCCTGGGTCATCACTCTCTTGAGCATGGATTTCCTTGGACTATCAATCCCTTGGGCATCGTCAACTTTCATGACGTAAGGCTCACTTCTTTGGGTTTTACGAATTCATGCCATAATTATGTTATAAACAAACTGAAAGGGAAAATATTTAAGGCTTGCGTTGACATAAATTTTCTTATTTCAACTCAACCCAATTTACGAGTTTGTTTTTGACAGTTTACCAAAGTACAATCATAAGTAAATTAAATCAAGGTTAGTGTCGTAAACTATTTTTAATTTTAGGCAAAAACTTGTCTAAATTTAAGACACCAAACAATGTTGTTGCTTGAAAAAAGTATATTATTTGTAACTTGAGTAGGAGTTTCTTTTCTTTTTGGTAGTTGGCTTTACTTAAGCCAAATTAGTTATTTGTCCAATCAAATTATTAAAGGGTCTTGCAACACTAACGGTACTCGAGTCTGTCTACTTGGGATCCCTGAGTCATCTAAGCATAATTACTTCATTTTCATCCTAGTTACTTCTCTTTGGCATAGAGACATGAGTTTTACTACATGACAATGCAAAATATACAAGTATATCTAAGTTTCCTAAATTGTTTCACTTTACAACACTTCATCAAAATTCAAACTTAAATTTAATGTTTGTGTTTATTAACCAAAATATAGGTGGGATTATATGTGAATAGGGCCGCCGAAGGCGAAGCTCCCCCTTGTTATTGGGGTTGCTGCAGATTTGCAGAAATGAATAGAAGTTTTCTTGAAGAAGAAGACCCATATTCTTTTTTTTTTTCTTTTGTGTGGGGCGAAACGACAAACTAATTTTTTTTTTCAAAGTGTAGCGTGAAACGATGCAAAAAAATGTCTTTAAAATAGCAGATGCAAAGCATTATAGCAGCAGGATTTTTGTTTGCTTTGCGTCACTGCCTTGCCTACTCCTTTTCTTTGCTTGTTATTGCTTCTTCTTCGCTCTGTCGCCTGCCTGCCTCTGCTTTGCATCGCCATCCATGGACCAGTAAGTTCACTTGCTTTGCTTCAATCCTCAAAGTGGAGAGAGAGATTTGTCAGGGCGTGGCTTTGAAAGTGAGGAGAGATTATTTAGGGATTTCAAATTGTTATGACAACCTTATTTTCTTATTATTGTTCTTTGCTACTCTCAGGTCCACCCCACTGGTTGAAATGAACCCAACATGTCAGTTTCATGTGCTTCAAGCATTTTTTTTTTTCATTTTGGCGGAGGAGAACTCGTTGATCTTGGAGAGGAAGTGGAGGAGGTGAGAGAAGACAGAAAGAGGTGGACGAAGAGGGATGATCTGAAAGAGAGAAGAGAGGTTGAGGGAGGAAAGAGAGACAGAGGACATAAGAGAGAAATTTGAGAAATTGAGTATGGATGGAGAGAATTTTTGGAAAATAGGGTGTTAGTTTTGGAAATACCTTTAATGATGGCATTATATTGGAAATAGTTTGACTCAATTTATGGAATAGTATTGACTCAATACTGGAAATAGTATTGGAAATTTCTGAAAAAATGAGTTGTTATATTTCGAAGTTGAAGGTTTTAGAAATTTCATATTGAGTTATTTACTCAATACATTACCGATCATAGTGGGCTCAAGAGAAAAAGGAGCTCATACGTAAATAACCCAATTCAGAACAACTACATGTTCAAGTTCGTTTCACCCCCACACTAAAAAAAATAAGAAGAGTGGAGCGAAAAAACGCCGTTTCGCTTTACTATTTACAAAAAGAAGACCATTGCAAAACACTCTTATTCAAAACATAAGGTTCCACTACTTTGCTTCTCTTTGTAGCTCCACATCCTCCACCGTCCACGTGGCACCACAACCTCCACCGTCCACTGATTGGTGGCTAAGTATTTTGAATTCGGAATTTTGGTTATTTTTATTGGGGTATTTGTTAATGCAAAGAAAGTGTTTGCATTATTGCATAATATCCTGTCTTTTGCAATTTCAATCATCAGATAAAGAATCTCAATTTTGATTCTCCACTTGATGATTTTGCATTGTCATTTTTTTTCTTTGAACTTTGTTAAGATTGCAATTTATATCTCATTAATATCAAAGCCAAGGGATGCACTTTGTAAAAAAACACCTAATAATAAGAGAAGAGAGGGGCTTTTAGGTCAGGATGTTTCCATTCAATAAGTGTTGCTAAGCACGACAAATCTAGGGGGTCTGATGGGTCCTAGGACCCCTCCCGATTTCGTGGTCTCTTAAAATATAATACATATATATGGTTCATTTATGGTTTATTTGTAGTTTATTCATTGTTTATTTAGGGTATATTATTTACAATATTAAACGAGACATTGACACATTATATAGAACATATTCTTCTTTATGCTCGTTCACTTTGAAATATATTATATAAATATATAATATTAAATTTTGTACCACCACTTTTTTCACCATCGGGCCCCGGGTGATTTTTTTTCTGCGTTCATCACTGTTGCTAAGATGAACACCTACTATTGAAAAATCATGGCTCCGCCACTAGCTGCTCTATGAATTTCATTCATGTGAGTTTTGTTTCATCTGAGTTGCCTTCAATTTTGATTTTAGGGATTTCAATTTTCATATTAATTATGTGTTGTTTAGTCTATTTAATTTTGATTTTAGAGATTTCAATTTTCATTTTAACTCGGATTTAGCTTGCTTCTTATGGAATGATGATTGGGGATGTTAGGTCGTGCTAGAACTAGCCTAGAAACACATAGATATAGCTTAAAAATATAAGAATCAAGGTTGTTCATCAATGGGCTTGGTGCAATCCGAATTGATAGATTTGGGACGTTTTTGTGTTGTTCTTAATGATTTGGAGTTAGATTCAAGTTTCTGAAGTTAGTGGGACTGATTTGGATGTTTGAAATGATCGAATTTCGATCGATATGAATTTTAGGTTGTTATAGTGTGATTTTCAACCGAAGGGACTAAAAACATAATTTTTAAGATTCTAAATAATTGAAGGACTAAAATTGATATTTTGCATGTTAGAATATATTTTTAAATTTTAGAAAGTGGAGACCAAATTTGTAATTTTTAGAAAGTCTAGGTCTAGATTTGTAATTTCAGAAAAGTTTAGAATCTATTTGTAATTTTGAAATATTTAGAGGGTTGGTTTGTAAATTCTGAAAGTTTGGGGACTAAGTTGTAATTTTTGAGGTCTTCAGGACTAAATTGTAATTTTGTAAAAGTTGAGGGATCAAACTATAATGTTACGAGATGTTCGACTTTCGAGTCGTGGGTGTTAGATCTCTAATCGAAATAGGTTTTCGGGGTTTGGGTCAGCATTTGCATATCATGCATTCGGTATGACCACAATATCACATTTTCATATCTGTCTGATTATATCAGCTTCGAGTTCGCGTTTACGAGACCAGCCGCCTACTAGTACTGCGTGACTAGACCATTCAGCTTGGACTTCCAAATGAGTAGGATGACAGCTTCAGATATATAGGTTGTGTCTTTCTGAAACTATATGATTTTTTTATTTCTTGATATTATTCAAAATCTGAATAATTAAGGATTTGGCTAGTTTAATAATCTCGCTTATGTGATAATAATCAGTACTCTAGTTCCACATATATATATATATATATATATCTTTCAGTTAATTAATTTCTGCTCTGCATGACTGTCTGCTCTACTGTTTATTTTTATAATTGTAATACCCCGGATAATTTTTATAATTATTTTTGGGATAATTATATTTGGAGTAATTATTTTGAATAATTATTAGTGGAAAATTATTCTTGGGAATAATTATTTTTGGATAATTATTTGTGGAATAATTATTTTGGATAATTATTTTTAATAAATTTGGGTAAAAA
>CAODLS012342533.1:0-11243 GCA_948243855.1 Flueggea neowawraea | reverse complement strand
AGTCCCCATCGATATGGTTGATCCATATATTTTGTGATAGTTGGCAGAATCCATATCACGCCTGTTTAGTCCCTTATCACCTGTATATGTTTTGACATGAAAATAATGATTTAAAATCTTAAATGATTTTAATACACCTTTGTGCATGTTGTTTGCTGTGATTGCAAATGGTTTTGAAATGGATTTTCGAAAGATTATTATTGTATAGCGTGTATATTTATATATACTATGAATATTGCTTGTGGTATTTGCGAACTGTTTTCAAAACAGACTCTGTGAGGCACGTATGAGGTGCTCTAGAGTGTTATTCCTCACTAGGATTCACCCCCGTTTTATTTTCTATTGTGGATGATTCTATCTTCCAGGTGCACAGATTCCGGCTTCGGAGTTCATTCCGCATCTTGGATACCAATGAGGAGGCATTTTGGTTAGTCATGCCTATTGTTTGGGCTTCTATTATTTTGTAAAGCTCCTTACCAAAATACTATGGGGTGTTGGGTTGTATGTATACTCTGATATATTTATTGTATTTGGTTTTTACCAGAGTATATGGTTTGTAAACGTTTGGTTTATATTTTTATATATTGAGTTATATATAAAATTTTTTAATCTATAAAATACTTTTCCAATAAATGTTTTGGAAATTAAATGATGGGTAGAATTTTTGAATCTCTGGAAGGCTTGTGCGAGATGGGCCGGGCTTCCATAGACGGTCTGCTTCGTACGCTGGTCATGGTCCCGGGAATGGGTCGTGACACTTATCCTACGTCTACTCCTCAAGCTTCCTCTTAAAATTTTAAATCCACCATATCTTCGTCCTTTAATGAGTGAAGACAACCACTACAACCTCTTGCTTCAATGTAGGCAATATTAAACCTCCTCACAATACAACCCTTGTTTTCAAGACAAACAAGTAAACTATTCTTCTCTCTAATACAATGAAATTCTTACTCAAGAAAGAACGAAATTGAAACTATTCACTCTCAAGCAATAATGAATTTGCAAGCATAAGACACTCTTGAGAGGTATGTGAATGATTTCCCAATAAGAGCAATAGAAAGCCTGATGATTGTTGAAAGATGATTGCAAGTGGTTATCCTTGTATTTTCTGAAGTGTCTTGAGACTATTTATAGTTTTTGAATTCATTATAATCATTGGGGTATTGAATATAGTTGTTGTGAGATATAGTAGTCCTGCATTTAATGCTTTGACACGTTAGAGACATGAGTTACTCGAGTTACCATCTTTTGAAAACATTCCTTGAAACGTGTTACTCGAGTAAGCATTAAGTGTTACTCGAGTAAGCATTAAGGGTTACTCGAGTAAGCCATGAATATGACTGATGGGACCACCAACTCTCGAACATTTGAAACTTAAATGTGTCAGTCCTATGTATAAAATTTTTGTCTTCATGTGATTACTGGAGTATAAGATCATGTCACTCGAGTAAGAGGTTCATCTTCAAGCTTTCTAGTTGATTGAATTACTCGAGTTAAATTTGTGGTTACTCGAGTTAATTTTTTATCTCTGGTTCTTCTGGATCGGTGTCTCACTCGAGTGATCTAGCATTTGCATAACTCGAGTAAGAATGAACATGCTACTCAAGTGAGAGATGACGATTCTCGCCTCTAGTTAGTTCTATTATTCGAGTAAAGACAATGAGTCGCTCGAGTGATCCTTGAAAGAACATATTTTCAATTTTTTTTCATCATAAAAAATAAAAGGATTTAAATGCTAATCATCCTTGTTTCAAAACTATTATTATTGAGTTGGCATGATTGTAAAGGTGTTAGTATGTGGACTGTGGAATTGAGTTAGTTGACTTGCATACATAGGAAAGATTGAAAAGTTCCTTATGGGTTTAATCTCTTGTATAAAAGGAGTTAATTTTGTCACATGAAGCTTAAGCAATAAGAAAAATAGACTTCCCTTCTCCCTCTCAATTTGTTTTCTTTTTTTATTGTTCTAGAGTGGGGTCCAAGAGTCTTCCACTCTATACTCTTATGCTCGAAAAGTGGTCAAGATCGGAATAACAATTTCACAAGAGTGTGGCAATTTGATTGGACGGGCTAACCTGTTCCAAGGTCTTTTAGTCCAAACTCTTTCGCTAAGATAGGTATAAGCCTAGGCGCCTAACTTGTGAAAACCACTTAGATGGGCCGACTGGCATTCAAATCTAATGTGTTCAACGAGCAGTGACCTGATGCCAATGAACCTCCTAGAGGTACAATGTAGGATCATGATTGAACTATCGGACACATACAAGTCCATCAGCATTGGACACGCAGTCAGTTCGATTCATCTTGAATGTCGGTCGTGGTCTGACCAAATTATGCTAATGTAGCCCGAGTGAGTCATGAATTGTCAAAAAAATTGTCACCAAATTTTCGACACTAGAATGTGAATTTTTGGTATTGAGCTTAAAGAGGGAAACAAGTTCATTAGTTAAACAATCACTTCTATGTCATTGTTGATTCAATTGTCATATTTTGTAAATACATTAAGAGTGGGTAGAGGCTAGTTGTTAGTATAAGAAAACAACTTGTAACGCTTTGGAAGTGTGAGCTAAGAATTTACTTTTTTAGGGTATGGATATAACCTTGGTTGAGTTTTAAAGGTGAGAACTAAGAATTGGCCTTGTTTGAGGTTCTAGATAGTTGAGTCACAATCAAATTTCTTGTAAGACTTCATAATATTGAGTTAGAATTAATCTTCAAGTTAGTGGAAAAGTCTAAGTAGGAGACTCAGTTAATGGATGCAGGCATAGATGTCTAACCAACTATAAATCCTTAACGTTATTTCTTCCTTTCTTATCCTTATCTTTGTATATTTGCAAGAAAATTGAAAATCCATCTTCTGCTCCTACCCTTCTAGAGTTGACATCTCAAATGTTAGATTACCTTTTAAATTTCAATAGAGAGAATATATAATTATTTGTTTTGCCATGACGATCAACAAAAATCAAAGAATGATACGAGACATATGTTGGATTGCATCTACCTAAACCTTTTTTCAGAAAAATGGCATTGCTTCTAGAGCAACAAGCAAAGGGATTAAAGATACTCACAAGTGAAAAAGAAACCAAATCATTCAAATCCTACATAGTAAATTATGTAAGTTTACTATGTTGTCCTATCAATTGTTTTCTAAAAGTTATTCTTACTAAATGCTCTTTCACATGTTGTCTGTAGATTTATCATAAATTACATTAAATACATAGGTAAATTGAAAAATAATATTAATAACCTTTCTAATTTTGTAAAATGACAAATATTTTGAGAAAATTTTCATGAGTAACTCAAATAGAAAATCTTCCATATAAGCCTTTTATTCACTTATCATCGCGCTAAACAGCTAGTAGTAGTAAATGCTATTTTTTTTTATAGTTGCTTTCATCAACGAATGTGCAAAATTTCAAACTTTCTTTTAAAAATTTCAAGCATTTTGATTTTTGGGAAATAGCAAATACCAAAATGAAGCCCTTCACAGTTCAAATATAATTGAGTTTCCAAGAAGACTAAATGGCCAAATCCACGTTGGTAGATTAACTCTTTGCTTCTTCATGCCAATGCTAAGTGAAACATTTACCTCGAGAAAATACTATAAGAATGTTTTTTCCATAAGAGCGTGCGGGCTTGTGAGAGATGAGGGAAGCACTCTTCCGTTCATTATTGTAACTTGTCTAACCATCACCCTCCAAAGAAGTCAAAGCGATAACGCAAGCAATTCTCTCCATTTAATTCTTTTGTTTTATCTGAAAGCTCTTTGAGGCTCGGTTACGTCCTGTTTGTGCAGTATAATTCTTTTTATTTTCTTCTTTTTGTGAAGCAATGGATTTTCAAAACTGTTACTTAGAACTAAATTGATTCAAGTATTTGTGTCACATAACAACTTTTTTGTTATAATATGTAAATTAATCTTTTCTTTTATATTCTGGTTGTTTTCGTGTACATTTGTAATTGGCTTTTTCTTCAAATAGATTGAGGTAGATTTGTTTCTAAACGATCAGCAACAATTTGTAATTTGATGTTTAAAAAAAATTGAATACTGGTTTTGTTTTATTTAAGTAAATAAATCAATATAAATTAACAAAAATAACAATGCCACTATATTTTGCTGGTCCGTTTAAGTGAACTTATTAAATATAACGCTATTTGTCTGCATGGTTAACTTAATTAAATCCGCATGTGAGTCAGAATTTTTTTTTCTAAATGGTTTGGTGTTTTCTTAATTAAAAGAAAACTAGAATCAATGTGGAAATCGCATTCGTCAAGATCAAGCATTAAATCTCACATCTTACTATATGAAGTGCATGGACGCAAGTGAAAATAATCTCAAGTAATCTGCGATCTATTAGTACTATATATGTACTTTAAGATTTCGTTCTTTAGTTTCGATGAACATGAACTTAGAAGAAACCTGCCAAACATCCCCCTTAGACATTAAGGCAGCAGTAGCACTAACATTTCGTTTTGAGATTGGAACAAATAGCATATTAATTATATTTGACCATGCCACCAATTTGCCCGATAAGCCTCACCTTCTTGGAAGTAACTTTGCCGAGATTGCACCTTTCTATGCCAACACGCTCAACTTTTCTAACTTACCATGTTCATTCCCTGACTTCAAAAGCAAGCAAAACCCTCTCTTTTTTACACATCAACAACAAATCTATCAACTTTTAATGCAAGTCTTCTAAACCCTACAATTCTGGACCATATTCAATCCCCCAACTCCTAGAATCCATGCAATTTGAGATTTGTGCTCTACATTAAATACTTGTAAACATCACTTTGTCACATTAAGGTCCAGCAACGTTTACCTCTTAGTTGTGACCTCTCCTCTCTTTCTGTTTTTTTTTTCTATTAATTGTATATTGCTATAAACCTTAACAAAACAATTAATATGGCCGAGTGGATCCAGTTTTACCACAAAAGTCTGACCAAAGCCCCATCAAAGAAGAAGGGTGTTGGGTTTACAAGAAAATGTGCTTCTCTAGTTCAAGAGCAACGAGCCAGAATTTATGTTCTTCGCCGCTGTGCAACCATGCTGCTCTGCTGGTACATTCATGGTGATGACTAGTTAGCTAATGAGAGTTTTTTTTTCTTTTTTCTTTTAATTTCTTCCCTTTTTTTTGGAAAATCAGTTTCTTTTTTCTATTTGTATCCAGCTATATATTTGGCCAGTCTTGGTTATATTGAGTGGGGTGTGGCCATAACTTTTGGATTTCTCAAGTGTTTCTACCATTTTTTTGACCTAATTGGCGGCGTCCAATAAGGTTTGTTTGGCACTTGAGAAACTGCAAGTCACACTCTTGCCTTTTAATTAACCAAACTGGGAATATGTGAAGTGGGTGGCTGGCTTTGAGCACAAAAATATTTTGGAGAAGCATAGTATGGTTTTTGCAGCTTGTGGAGTTGCATTAATTGTAATGTAAAGCAAATGTTGAATTACAGCAATGCTGGACGTATTACCTTTTTTGTACGAAATAGGATCGTTGTTACGTTATTATCTGCCTTCCTGAATCTGGGTCGTCTTAAAAAGAGGTATTTCACAAACAAAATAAGGACTCTATAGCGCACGGAATATGATCGCCTACTTCTTTTGTCAATCGCGGCTGGAGAGGTTGCATTAATGAACCTATATAAAATGTATAAGTTCTTATGTATAAGTTGTTGTATTGTACCAAAATAAAGTTAAGTAGCACAAATGTAACAGCCATTATGTTGTACTCTTTATATATTTATGGAAAGAAACAAATTTGTCTTTAGAGATTTTTTTTTTAAGTAGACTTGTAGAAATTTTATTATTCAGAAATATTGAGTTGTTATAGCCACCAGATCTTGAATCACTGGCCTGGGCAAGTAAATAGATTGTTCGATTCGTTGATCGCTTAACAAAAACAACTAGACTAATTGGTAAACAAACTAGCGAAGTTCTACAATTTGTGACAAAATTAGAGCCAAATAAATAAAATAATTGAATGAAAAATGTTTTCACAAATAAATTATGAATAATTAAAATAATAATACAAAACAATTTGGATGGAGGTATTTTTAAAAAAAAAACTGTCTTTAACATAGTATTTGGTATCAAATAAATTTTGATTTTTTTTCATTTGTAAATGAAATAAAATGAAATCTATGAGTAATTGTATTTAAAAATAAATTAACATGTTTAGTTTCTTTGTTAAATTCTTCATTTGTAAATGAATTTTGTGTTTGGAATGAGTAGTGATTTGTAATTATTTGTAAATATTTGTCTTTTCTTTACAAAAATATCCTTATAACATGAGATTTAGCTGATAGATTGAGAGTATAGTGTAAAGATAAATTTGTCAAATTGATAGAAGTGTGGAATTCATTTACAAATTTCACCTCTTTTGATAGAATTTGCAAATGAACAAAATTTAAGTAAAATTAATTTCTTCATTTGCAAATAAAGAATTTGAATATTTTAAAAAATCAAATTAAATATAAGAATTGACAAAAATTAAAATTTACAAATGAATTTCACAAAATTTTATAAAATTCATTTATACTAAACACATTGTAAGGAATTATTCAAATAATCTCCCAGGATTCATCCACCCCTTCCTTATAAAATAAGGGAAACAAGAATCAACAGTAATTAAATAAACAAAACAAATCACGTCACATAACCCTCATATGAAACTATTTACAGTAGTAACAAAATCTATATACAATAGATGTTAATTATTTAGTGTTCTAGTAAGGGGTTTGACCACGGGGATATCTGATCCCATTTTTGTCGGCACGTATAAAGTATGTGATTGTGATTTCCTTTTTTAATTTACAACTTTATAATTATTTACACTTTTTCATTTTCTCCCGGATTTCTCTGTTTTAATATTTTTAAAAATTGGAGCCTTTCTTACTTATATTTTTGTTTGGTTTGACTTCTTCCCTGAGAATATCGAGCTTTTATCTTCGGTTTTTACTGGACTTCAAGAACTTTGTAAATACATCTATTTCCTCCATGGCTTGTTTCACGTATTGTGAAGTTAAACATCTCACAAACCGTACTACAAATAATAAATCCAAAAAAAAAAATACAGAAAGACTAATATTCATTGAATAATAAACAAATATACCCGATATATATAGAGTGATAAACTGTATTTTCTGTTATGCACATTTAGTTGGGATAAGTGGTGTACTGGTTGTTATGCACATATTAGATGTTTAGTCAAAGTGTGAATTCTAAAAATATGCATGTTTGTAACGTTAGAATATTTTTTTAATATAATTTTCCTTGTTTCCTACTTTTTTTAAGCCATTATATTTTTCTAAGGGGTGCATTTAATTGATTAAGGGTTTCCTTTCTTTTCTCCCAATTTTCAGAGATTTGTTTTTTGTCTTTTGAACTGAAAAAAACTTCATTAATCAATTAAAGAAGCATAATACAATGCAGAGGAAAGTGAGGCCAGCCCCAAACAAAATAAGAGACGATTTGCGTGAGCAATACAAATTGAAATAAGAGACGAGGGCAAAACTTTGCAGTCCGAAATTATAACACCAAAGTAAGAATCATCCCCATCCGGCCTATAAATCGCCTCTACTGAGAGTAGGGAATCCGAATCAATAACGATGTCCCAATCCCAGGTCTTTGATCCAGCTTAAGGCTTTCCTCAAACACAAGGCTTCGACAATCTTAGGTTTAATAAAGCAAGGAAGACACCTAGTAAAACAGCAACCACGTGCCCATAAGCGTTCTTAAAAAATATCACTCATACTAGTAGTATTTGAGTCCTGAAAACAAGCAGCATCAATATTCACTTTTAGCACATTACCATTTGGAGGACTCCAAGAATCAACAGATGCAGCACCAGCTCGTACAGCCAAAAAGGATCTGGGATTAGAGCACCTGCCAGCATCCATCCATTCAGTTTTTTCAGCATGCAAACTCTCACAATACATTCCGAATTCCTAAAAACATTGTTCCAAACAACATCATTCCTGTGCTTCCAAATTGCCCAACATATCCAGCAAAACCATTCCAGGGCCCTAGATGAAAGGCGCTTGTGTACCCTTCTATACTAGTCAGCAAAGGAATTTCCCGAGAAATCCCCTAAATTCAGTCCTGAGATCAACCAAACCAATCTCGCATAAGAAAATCCCGAAAGCAGTGCAATGACAATTCAATAGCCCAATTACAAACCTAGCAAGTAGCACTAACCTCAACAACTTTGTCAATTAAATGCACGTTAGAGGGAAGAATATCTCTGATTGCACGCCACATTAAATTTTTGACTTGGCTAGGCAAATTCAGATTCCAAAGTCGGTTCCACATTCTCAAAACCTCCTCATCACCCACGATTGGAGTACCAACTAAAGCCGTGCAGGCAGATTTAACCGAATAACATCCTTTGCAATCCAGAGACCAAATGATCTTATCATTCGATTGGTTTAAGCCAAGAGAAATTTTCAAGATCATTTGGCAATCCCTATCATTAAAAGTCCGCTGCAATTTACTGATGTCCCAACTTTCTTCCGAGATAAACTCAGACACCAAAGCATCTCTAATGTAGTCATGCACTTCGGAAGAGATATAAGGATTTTCATCATCTGCCAACACGCATATCTCCCCACTGCAATTGATCTGCCGTTACCAACCCTCCACCTACACCTTTTTCGGATTAACTCTTTTGAGTCTCTAATATGCCACGCCGAGTATAACCGAGAAAATGGCCAAGTTTAGCATTAAGGACATCAGTATTTGGAAAAGGCGCATTTACAAATTTACCGCGTCGAAAAATATCAATTACGGATTTAGTACACCAACTTTCATTATTTTGGCAGATTTTTTAAAATTACACGCGGTGTGGCACAAATTTTCTAAATTATAATTTAATGAATTTGTTTGAAACTTGTTTAAAGTGTTTATTGTCAGACGTTATGTTATTTATATTTATTTATATGTTGTTTATATTTATTTATATGTTATATTTTGTTTTAAAACTCGAAATTGTAAATGTATTGTTGATATCTTATTTATATGTTGTTTTATGTTTGTATCCTGATCGGAATTGATTGAATGTTGTTTATAAACAACATATATACAACATATAAATAAATATAAACAACAAATAAACAAAACACTCTAATTTTTTATTTTCACAACATGATGATTACAATTTAATTCGTAGACGAGATACTGCCACAGATCTGGCAAGAGAGGAGAGAAACCGCCAGATCTGGCTGGCGCACATTCGTAGACGAGATAAGCAGAACGAACATAACGGGATGGAAAAAAGAACGTAGAGAAGGCCGATAACAAAGAGGACAGACGAGGACGACAAGAGAGTGGAGGTTGAAGGCAGCGGAAGTGAAGACGAGAGAGGACATGAGAGAGATAGAGAGACCGTAGAAAGGAGGGGAGACAGAGAGAGGAAAGAGAGGACGAGAGTAAACAAAGAGAGAACTAAAGAAGAGAGATAAACGAGAGAGTCCAGCGTGACTTAAAAAATTTGCAATATGTATAAGAGAATTTAAAATATATCAAAATTAATATGCATAGGTAACCCCTGCACTCTAAAAATATTAAAAATAATTGCATGTACATGGTATAATTACACTTTGAAAATACTTGGCTTTAGGGTTGTTGCCGGTTTCGGAATCGGCGGTTTCGGTTTGTCAAATGTGAGAACCGGAACCAAACCATGGTTCTCACGGTTTGGTCCGGTTTCGGTTTCGATTCGGTTCTAGTTCCGATTCTGATCGGTTCAACCGTCGGTTGAATTCCGGTTCTGGTTTGGTTTTCTTTTTTTTTTTTAATTTTGTTTTTAATCTACTATTTTATCCCGTCATTTTTTTTTTGGGTTTGTAAATTTTTTTATATTTAATAATTAAATATAGTACCAATAATACATTGTATTCCAAAGATTTTTTTTAATAATTTTCAAATAAATTAACTATTCTACTAGTAATTATATTATATATTTTAAACAAAATAAAAAAAAATAGAAATTCTTCCTCTCTCTCTCCCCTCATCTCCTTGGGTGGAAATTGGTTGAGTTTGACTCTCTTGAGTTTTAATATTTTCATCTTCAATATTTTCAAAATTTCTATTTCCACAAAAATTTTCATTACTCTAAAATAAATATGGAAATATTAATTAACTATAATAAAATAAAAAAATAAATAAATTAAACTATAGAAAAAAAGTAGAAGGAATTTAAAAAATATAATTGCAAAAAATAACTTTAAAAAATATAAAAAACGTAATTACAATAATAAAATATATAAATAATTAATAAGATAAATTTAGAGAAAAATAAATTTGTGAGAGAGTGCAGAAGAGATTGAGAGAGAATAAATGATGTAAATTGGATAGAAATGGATGAAGTATTTATAGAGTTGAAAAAATTAAAAAAAAAAAGTGAAATAATTGTTGAATCAACGGTTCGACGATTTTTGAAAGAGTAGAACCAAAACCTAAACTGAAACCGTCAGGTTTTGGTTTACCGATTCCGATTCTAATTCAATTCCAATTTTAACCAATTTGATTCCAATTCGATTCTCCAATTTTGGTTTGATTTTTATATGTCTATGTTAGATAGTCAATCAAGAAAGATGTTGGCGATACGAAGTTGATGTTTCCACGAGGCTCACGTTTAACACTTTTTTGTGCTTTCATTTATTTTCACTCATGAATCTTGGACGCTTCTTTTTTATTTTATCGGTATAACAGACTCTTGGAAAAGTCAGTGCAAATTAAGAATTCACAAGGTAGGCAAGATTCAAGATATTTTTGTTTTCTATTCATGATATAAAGCTTTGTTTTTTTTTCAATGTTCTTTATATGAATTACGGTCCCTTTTAATGAATATCTACTTTTACAATTTTCTAATTGAATTATTTACATTACGAGTGTTTAAAACATTGTAAGTGGTATTACATTCACTTAAATCACTTTTAAGAACTAACGAGTAAGCCGAAAAGATAAATTATTAATACTAAAGTTCACTCTACTATTAAAAGATTGAGCATTTGATTTTCAGAGGGATGAGTGAATGACTCGTCAAAAAAATTACAAAAAATAAGTCCGACGGATGGAGCAATATTGCCATGACTGTGTGGTCAAAGACATATTTTTCCCTCTCAAAGGAATAAAAATTCAGTCTCTTGCTTGGGGTTCAGCTGATGTCACCTCAATTTGTTTCAATTTTATAGAATAAAACATGTTCAACTTTAGACAAATAAAATAATTCAGGTTAAGA
>CAODLS012342320.1:0-10471 GCA_948243855.1 Flueggea neowawraea | reverse complement strand
AATTGTAACCCACGCCTCTCTCCTATTTGCTGACTCATCAATATGCTTATAAAACAAACATGATTTTTGCAGCAAAAATGCTTATGCCACAGTGTATAAGCACAATCCAAACATGCCCTTGCTTATATGTGTGATTTGACCTTTTTTTTGACGATATTTGTCTCTTTCACCTTTTTTGTCAGCTGTCTCTTTCACCTTTTTTTGACTAAAAATGAAAAAGTAGGAGCGATCAGTAGTAGTATACTCTTATTATCTCTTTCACATTTAACCCATAGGATTATCATGATTTACATTATTAACACTTAATTGAGAACCAAGCATTTCTAAATATAAAAAACAGAATTCAAAGATTTTTTTGAAGAGAAATTCAAAGATTTCAAACCATAAAATATTGGTCATGTTACGGTTCAAATTTCGAATAACAATTATAAAAAAAAAATCTTCACCACGTGAAACTTAAAATTCCCTTAGTTTTTGAAAGAATATTCACCAGTCGAACCGATAAAGAATAAAGAGGTTAGTTCGAGTTACCTACCTCGATAACAGTAGAAGACAGGCTGAACAATAGCGGACAACGAAGGTCAGGATCGAATTTGATGTTGGTATCGCGAGCACACCACAGTTGAGTTGTCGACGAGAATGCCCCACTTGTTCGCAGTCTATATGTCACGTAGGATCGACTACTCAGGAAGAACAAATTCTTCTTGATGGAGGGACAAGTGCGACTGTCATGGAAGGAGGAAGAAGAAGGTGATTTTTGGAGGGAGAGGAAGAAAAGAATGTCTTTCTCTCCTTCTCTCTTTTTTTTTTCTTCTTATTTTCTTTATATATAACCTTCATAATAGGCTTCATACTAATTGAGCTTATTTGACCCAATTAAGAAGCCCAATTACGAAGTCCAATTGATTGGGCTCGTTAGTCAATCCGATAACTTACGGACTCGGGTTCCACCCATTAATGTCATGGGTGGACTCGATTTTCTAACACTTTTATTTTGGAGTAATTATTTTATCACATTTAACATGTTGAAGAGCCTCTTTTATATGACTTTTTATATTATTATGTAATTCAATTTCTCTCTATTATTTTATTTTGAGTTTTGAATCTAATTTACTTTTTCATCTCATTAATTAATATTTTATTACTAAAATTGAATAAAAATACAGATGAATGAATAGTAGTTCTTTATCTATCAAAAATTACCATTTAGTACTCACTCCTCTTTACTTTTTTTTATTCAATAATAAAATATTAATTAAAGAGTTAAGTAAGTAGAGTTTTATAGAAATTAAAAATACAAATGAAAT
Organism: Flueggea neowawraea; assembly: GCA_948243855.1. Taxonomy (NCBI): domain Eukaryota; kingdom Viridiplantae; phylum Streptophyta; class Magnoliopsida; order Malpighiales; family Phyllanthaceae; genus Flueggea; species Flueggea neowawraea. The sequence goes on along the minus strand of CAODLS012342320.1, from coordinate 9,164 downwards.
AAAATAAATTATTTTGAAGAGTATGGTAAAGAGTATTGTTGAACATGCTCATGATATATATATATATATATATGGGAGGAGAATGCTCATGAGATATATCATATATGTTTATTAGTTAATCGAAAGTAAAGAATTTGAATTTTCCTTTTAATTGTGATGCCTATATGTCGTTAATGAAATAAAATAGTCATTTGCTGAATGAAATTTGTGGGGGTATTTTTGGAATGAAATTGTAACCCACTCCTCTCTCCTATTTGCTGACTCATCAATATGCTTATAAAACAAACATGATTTTTGCAGCAAAAATGCTTGTGCCACAGTGTAATATGCACAATCCAAACATGCCCTTTCTTCTATGTGTGATTGTCTCTTTCACCTTTAACCCATAGGGTTATCATAATTTCACTCTTGATCCGGAAGTTCTTCAAGTCAACAATTTTACACGATTTACATTATTAACACTTAATTGAGAACCAAGCATTTCTAAATATAAAAAACATAATTCAAAGATTTCAAACTATATGAATTAATTCACAATCAACTAGCCAAACTAAATTTATTCCTTATCACAAATTACCCAAATTATTTCCTTATCTTATACATAAACGTCCGCACTATGCGCAGCCCTTAAACTATTGATAGTAGTAGTCTTTTTTCTTTCTTCCATGTAAACAAAAATTTGGGACAAAGTATAGAAATGCCAGAAAATAATATCAACTTTGCAAAATTGATAGGTGCATGTAACTATTTGCAAAATTATTAACAAAGAGAAACTATTTACAAAAATGATAGAATATGAGATTTAGTTAAATTTCAGGTATACAATGTGAATAATAAGTGTACTCATGGTAGACAAAATGTTCATTATTTATCCACTATGTGTACATCATTTGTATATTTTTTTATTTAATAATATAATTTTATTAATTTTTAGGTGGAGAACAAGTGTACATATAGTAGATAAAAATGTCCACCATTTATGTGCCATTTAGAAACTGATTAAGTAATTTGTGTAGTGGAACTACAATTAGTGTACAAATACAATTTCAAAATTGATTTTAGGGGATAATTTATAATTTTATAAAATCCTAGGACTTAATGTGTAATTTTTTAATAAAAACAAACGACATCGCGGGTTTTTTCCATAGCTGCCACCGTCGTTGCCTCCACACCTTCCCCTCCCATTAGTTCTACCCGTTCCGACGAGCTCACAAGCCCTAACCACCAACTCCAGGTCCTTTGGATGCCGACGAAGGTTCTAAAAAAGATGAAGTGCGCTGCATCCGCTAGGCTCGTCGATCTCGCTAGACTCGTCCAAGTTGCAGGAGACGAACGGCAGGAAGTGGCGAACGGATGAGGCAACGAGAGTCGCAACGTAGAAGAGAGGAGAAAGGAAGTGGTGAACGAAGGAGAGCGGAAGTGGCAGATGGATGAGAGAAGAAAGAGAGGCAGAAGAGAGGAGGGAGACGCGAGAGTATAGGAGCGAGAAAGTGAAAAGAGAAAGATAAAGGACTTAGAAATGTGGAATTAGTTTGGTAAATGTGGCCATTACACAAATAAAATCAAAAGGCTGACAAGATTGCAAACTTTTGGTGTTTTAGCTGGTATATCGTGTCATTTTCTCAAAGAACAAAATCAATCCTTTTAATTTAAACCCTGCTATAGGTCAATCAATGCAAACTAAATAGCACCCATGTTTTTTTAATTTTCTTTTGGATGAAACATGTTTTTAATATTTTATTATTCATAAAGAATATGTACCTACTGCCTAGTAATTCACAACTATCGTTAATTCATGTATTCTCATTATATTTGTTTTTTATATGGCATAAGTCAAGATCCACTAAACCGTACTGATGTAGCAAAAGTTTAGACCAACCATGCATGAGTTGGTTTAGAGCAAATATAGTTTAAGAACTATTGGTCTAAGTCCTAGAGAGAGTGTTATTGCATCAAATTAGTAATATGGTGAAGTTAAAGATAAACAATCGTAAAAATTCGATCTTATTTTCTCAAATTTTGAGAAACAAATGAAGTTGAAGCTTGGGGGCTAATTGGTATGTGGCTCTGCGTGGGAATATTAGGCAATGCCAGAGGATGCGGTTGGCAGAAAATTGATGCAATTATCAATCTTGGATCTTATTACTTGGTGCCAATTCCATCTGCAATTTTATTAGCATTTGTTTTCCATCTTGGAAAGGTATGTATTTAGTTTTCCATCTGCAAAAACTAATACATGGTTTGATAATTGCAAACCACCATATGTTCCACCAAATAAGCCAATTGCTAATGGTTGGTATAATTATGAGTTTATATAGTTCCCCACTTAGACATAACATTGTCCTCATACCACAAATCACTTTTGAGTTAAGCCAGCTACTATGCCTTTGTTATGTTATGACTGCCTAACATGGATGAATGATGAGTGAATCATTTGAAGTTTATGTGACAACAACCTTATTACTGGTGAAGAGAGGATTCTCAAAAAATTTAATGAGATTTTTGCAGTCACTAAATTAAGGGTTCAACATAATTTTATCAAGCCAAACTCAGGATGTGTCAGAAACTTCTCAAAGTCCATATGACAAGTCCAACGAGTAGGACACGAAGCACCATTGATGAAGATTGTCCTACCACTTAAAAAAAAAAAAACTGGCTGTTCTAGCACGTATTCGCCCAAGTTTGGGTCAGTAAATAAAGCAGATGACACCACAGAATGGAATTGCAGATCAGAGAAATTCTTTGACTACCCAGGAAAAATGTCAAAGCTATTTGCTTCATTAGCGGCCTCAAGAAAAATCTTAACACTCATTTCCAAGCTTTTTTAAGAATGTAGATGTTCTACAGGACAAGGCAAGAAGTTCAAATTATATTTTAGTGAAGAATGCCACTATGCATGCATACATGCACACACTTCATTCATTCAAAAGCTGTTCATTGAGTTCGGAAAACTTTCACTACTTCAGATTAAAACATTGTTCTGACATATTTCGGCCAAAAAGACTTAAAAGTACAGTGCTAAAACCCCACATGCCGGCAAAACTGTTGAGGAATTTTGTACAGCGCCCCTAACATTGGTCACATTTACTCGTTCGAGAAAGCTGCTGATACTGTGCCCTGAATGTAGTTGAAAAAACCTGTTATGATCTCCAAGAGTATCTGAGACTGAATAATACTCCCCCACAATGTCTAAAATCAACATGCCTTAGACAAGTTGCTAGGAAGATGCAGTTGCAATCTCCTCCTAAGAAAATCAGACAACTTAGCACATGCTGCACGGCCTCGTTCTAGACATTTGAAATATTCTTCCACTGAAAAACAAAATTCCACAAAAAAAAAAAGTGACAGAATCAGATGAAATCATCAAATCTAGAAGAAGTTGCACCATTTTCTGGAATATCATCATGAATAAGCATCAGATCTTTATAACACTACATTTCATCAAGAAAACTCTCATGTTAACAGTTTCCAACAAAGTTGTAAAGTTCAGAGATTATGTAGGATAAGGTAGAATTTACCTAACATTACACCATGCATTACAGAGGTAACAATTCCATGTTCGATTGGTTCACCTTCCACAAGCAATGATTCTTTTGGTAGAACGGAAAGAGCTGAGTTTGGGAAGACCAAATATGCGAATCCCTTCATTTTCTGCAAAAAATATAATTTGCATGTTGGGAGTGTTTTATCTATGCATGACTAGAGAAATTTGTGGCCAAGGTGTCAATTATGTTGATTTAAGTTTGTAAACAACTTATTAGTTTCTGAAACCTGCTCTTCCATTTTGGTTGGGTCAAGTATAACTTGTCCTTCTTCTGCCAAACAACAGCATATTGCCACTGCAAAACCAACACCACATTAGTCACTCGTCAAAAAATATATAAAGAGTAGACAATAAGTTTTAATTACAGCAAGATGCTTCATAGGAATTCCAGCATCTACAAGGGCAGCACATGCTGCATTTATGGCACGTGGTAAAAGCTACAAAATTACAGTAAAGAAAATACCCACCAGCTTAAAGATTCAGAGACAACATAAGAACATAAGAGAATGATGAGGATCTCACTACCTATTGCGCAGCAACTATATCTTCCATCATACAAAAAAAAAGCATATTTTTTCCAGACACAAAAAATAATAATCTTTGAAAATTCTGTGAAGGAATTATTTTATTATTCACATACAATTGCAGTTATCAACTTAGCCAAAAGAGAGAGGATCTAATGTTATGTTGCATAGAGTCACTTGACAAGGTTACATAGAGATGGAAGCATAGGATGGCCAATGAAATAATTTAATCTCATGTGCCCTGCCATTTGCTTAGCAGTAGACAAAAATAAAAGAAATCTTTAAATCAAATTTCATGAATATCCAAGTGCAGCGGTATATCAACTATTATTCCTACCTGACTACATTATCAACAGGCTAAAATAACAAAGAAATTGTTGAGAACTGAAAATAGTTTAATGTATAAGATAAGCTTATTCAGAGCTTGGCATGAGCAAAACAAAAAAGAAAAGCTTTAAATAAGAGAAGGAAAAAGTAAAAAGAAGCATGGAAACTGAAAATAAAGGGGCAGAGAATAGAAGGTCCTGCAACATATCATGAGATACAGTGCTACTCCTTTCTTACAGGAACGAAAATGATATAGGATACAGCACCATCGTCATTTACAACCTGCATAGAGAATTAGAAAATAACCACTCAATGCTCCTGATATAGATATTGGTTATGAAACACTAGTATTAACAGAAAAATTAGAAAAAGCATAAATAGAGTTACTAGTTATGTAATCTATTTTTGCACACGCCATAAATCTATGCTTTACAACACTCAATCTAATACCCCATAGATCATTTATGAAATAAAGATTTTGTTTGACATTCGTAAGTAAAAGTTTGATGGATAGTCAAGGCCACACATGATGATAAGGAGATAGTTCAATATTTTAAAAACTTTTGATAAAATAATGACTTAAACAAACAATTAATATATCTATCAAGTATGAGCATCAGATAATAATTTGAACTGTACACACAAGGATGTTAAGCATAAGCATAGCACTCATCAGAACAAGTAGCAAAGACACAATACAAGTATTGAGATTCAACAATTCTAACATTTTAACATGATCAATAAGTAAAAAAAAACACATGTATATGATTTCAAGTCAATACATCAAGTACAAACTACACTGATTTCACATGTTACATGTGGCAAAATTGACAATACAAACATAGTCTCTATGGCTTATAGATTTACACAGCCACATACTGACCTGAATTATAATTGATGTCGTGGTGTTCGGGTTGATGGTCAAAAGGCAGATGCTATGCAATGTCCTCTTTAAAATCATCTCATACTCTCTTTCCAATTTTCCTAAACATTTCTGAAATTTTAGTGAGACGTATGACAACAAGATACAAGCAACACAATAACCGTTCTTTTAAAATAATAATAATAATCACAAAGCTACTTATGAGGCACTGAATTGTTCATATAGCATAACTGTTAAGAACATATACAACTGGAGCTTACATTTTATCATATTTATACATAAATTTAATTCTTGTTGATTGAAATTTGAAGTCATCCATTAATAATAAACCGTTCTATACCGAATGTGTGAGCCAGGTTTCTATTTACCATTCAACTGCAAACAACAAAACTAAACCTTGGAATAAAAACCCACCAATCTGTCCAGTTTTTGGCTTCCAAAAAACTTCGATGCAAGCCTTCTCGGGATTTTGTTCTTCTTTGTCCCAGCTTCAGGACCGTAAACAGCAGCAAGAACTTTGTTATCGCCTAAACCCATTCAACAGCAAACACCCTCATAACCAGAAAATATAACAAACCGCAAATTATATTTTTTCAAAACAAACTAAATAAAAAAACAAATTTTGCCAACCAAAAAAAAAAAGGTACCTTGAGACCAACTAGCAGAACCATGGGCACGGTGGAGGACATTCCGAGTGCAAGTCAGAGGCCTCAATTGGTTAGGTTTACGGCCATCTTCCCTATCAATTTCCATTAGTTTTGTGAACAAGATTTCACCTGCTTCTTTTACACTAAATTATAAAGAAAAATAAATTTATGAGGTTCTCGTGATTTAAGATCAATAAAATTAAAATATTTAATTGTTGACGCTGATAACTGAATCAATACATAACTAAATCTTCTTAAGGGAGGGAGGATAGACTTAAAGCCACCAAAGAGGTTTATGAGTGCAAAAGGGAAAGGATTAAGGATGGAAGAAGCAGCTCACTAATCACTCTATTTTGTGCATATATATGAATGGAAACATAAGCCAATGATATGACTGCTAGGGATCAAATACAACCAATTGTAATCAGTTATATTAGAACTTAAAGTTGACACATACACTTTTTTTTCAGCATACTGATTGTTTCTAAAATCTAGTTAATTTTGTTCTCTTAAACTAAATCAGTTATATTCAGTAGACAGTATATAATATGTTCACAAAAATTTTAAGAGAGTGATTTTCCGTATCATAATGATGATAGCCGAGCACATGGATTTATAATTCAGTCCTGACCTTCGTAACAGTTTAAACTTTTGTTTTTCAACAAACAATTCAGTTACCAGTAGGGCTGCAATCGAGAAAACTTTAATGCAACTCCAGAAAATAAACATATCATCTTGTATTGCATCCACAATTTACCAATAGAAATTCTGTAAAATCATCCACAATCAATTCAATTGCAAACAAATTACAAACAGACACAATTTGCAATCTAATTTGAAATTGGATCATTCAGTTGTATTGCATGTCCCTAGTAGAGGGGTAGCTTTTGCTGCACCGTGCAGAGAAATTCAATAAGCAGAGTTCAAAGATGATATGTTGCATCTACATTGCATCTACCACATTGCAAATAATTAAATTAAGAAAGAACATTAGGAATTCAGAAACGCACATTCAAAGCAGGGGATGAAGGCCAGTGAGTCCCAAAAACCCCAAACACGACGACCTGGTACGCCCGTTCGTTAATTACAATTGAAATTGAACCTAAACCAAGCAACAAAACAGACCCATAATTCTAAGAGACCAAAAAAATGAAGTACCTTAGTGTTCAGTGCGTGAGAGCGCCGAGAGAGAGAGAGAGAGAGAGAGAGAGCCCAGAAGGACAGATATGGACGAGGAAGAGCGGCGGACGGAGAGGAATGGTGGCTCGAAAGACCGGCGGCGAAGAAGGATGGGTGGGTGCGGCAAGGGTTTTTTGAGTTAGAGGGAGAGTCTCTTAGACAGATACAGATGAGAGAGAGAGAGATATGGCCTGTGGGTCGTGACGCTGTGTGCAGATGGTCACTAAAAGGGTGTGTTTTTTTGTTAAATTTGTGTCTCAAAACTTACGTATTCTATATATATATATATATAAGAAAGCACATTAGCACTCAAATTGCCGGAGGAAGAAAGAGACGTGGAGAGACGAAAGCTAAAGAGGAAGATATCGCCGGAGTAGCTTCGCTTCTAGAACCAGGCGGCGGAGACCTTACAGGTGGGATTCAAGCGTTGCTGAGGAGGCGGTGCTGAGGCAAAGGCATAACTATTTCGGCGCATAATGCGTACTCGCGTGTTTTTTTTCTTTTCCTTGAACATGTATTCAACTGAAGTTTCGATACCATAATTTTAAACCCAATTACACAATAGTCCTTAATTGAAGAATAGATATTTCATTCATCCCTATTCATTCAATTCGTCCAACCAACCAGAAATAGCAAAGCCAACATTTTTTAGCAAAATTATGGCTATGTTTAGTTTAGAAAACAGTTTTCTTCATCGGGCAACAACAACAATAAAAGAAAAATCCCATGTAGATAGTTGATAGTTCTCCAATAAATACATTTTTTCAAGTATCTCAAGGTGAACTAATTCAAAAGAATTAATGCACAAAAACTAATTAAACCAACTTTTTCATCTGTGCTTGACACAGATTGAAAGCATCTCAAGATCGACAATACAGTTTGGTCTTGATGCGACTAACAACTCGTGGATACTTGCAACTGCAGTGCCAATTCAACACCTGCAAGCTGGTATTCAGCAATTCTAGAACAACTTTCCGAGTTGCAATTCCGAAAAATCGTGGCTCGATCTCTAGATGTGAGGATTGACAAAATACACATCCAACCAGTTGAGATAATCTTGAATGGCAAGTTGACATTTTCTAAGCAATGGCGAGTTGTTCTTTCTGCACAAGATGCTCAACATCTCCAAGCTGAACTTCATTACCTTGCCATTCATGTCCATTCTGAAATAGCAGCTCAATCTGCTCCAATGATTTCCCTTTTGTTTCCGGAACTAGATAATAAACAAAAGCTACAGATAGTGCAGAAAATACTGAAAAGATAAAGAAAGTTCCGCCCACTGAAATCGCGCGGGAAACAGAGAGAAAAGACATGGCAACCAAGCCACTGCAGACCCTATTACCAACAGCACCAAGTGCAGCAGCTTGAGCACGCAGCCGGAGAGGAAATATTTCAGATGTCACAACCCAGCAAACAGGACCTATGCCCACAGAAAAGAAAGCTACATTTACACAAACAAACAAAATCACCAGCGCTGTCCCAATATGACCTGCCCCATTGAATGTCAGAGTAACACCCAAACTGAATAAACAGACGGTCATTCCAATTGTACTCAGGTAGAGTAATGGCTTTCTCCCAAGTTTGTCAATCAGAAATATGGCAACTAGGATAAAACCAGTCTTCGAAACACCTACAGCAACTGTTGCAACAAGAAGCTTTGTATTGTCTTGAATCCCAGCATTTTTGAAGATCTCAGGGCTGTAATAAACTGTGGCATCTATTCCTGTAATCTGTTGGAAACACTGGATTCCAAAACCAGTTATCAACATTCGGCGAAGTGCAGGAGAAGGGCTTAACATTTCGCGCCAAACAGCTTTCTCTTCGTACTTCTCTGCATTAGTTGCGCCAGCTGCTATCTGTATTTCTGCTAATCTGTCTTCCACCTCTTTCTCATTTTCAACTGTTTTCAGCAGCACTGCTCTTGCTTCATCAACTCGATTTTGCATGACTAACCACCTTGGTGACTCGGGGATTATGAAAAGTGCAAATCCAATGAATACTGAAGGTAAAATTCCCACAGCAAGCATTACCCTCCAGTTTATATGCACAGAAAGATTTGA
>CAODLS012342068.1:0-23121 GCA_948243855.1 Flueggea neowawraea | reverse complement strand
TCACAATGATGTTACTCTGGTGTTTAGGGAAAATGTGGGGAGTCAACACTACCACTATAAAAGGGATAATAGCCCTCATTACACAGTCATTCTTGGGAGTCATAGGAATCGTAGATTGAAAATTGAAGTAGATGGGAAACCTGTGGTTGATGTGGAAGGCACAGGACTTTGCTGCTCTTCGGATTTTCAAAGTTATTGGATCAGTATTTGTGATGGGTTGATCAGTGTTGGCAAGGGAAGGTACCCTTTTCAAAATCTTGTGTCTCAGTGGCTTGATGCAAATCCAAATTGCGCTGTTCAGTATGTTGGACTCAGCAGCTGGGATAAACATGTGGGATATAGAAATGTCAATGTGTTGCCATTATCACAGAATCACATGTTGATGTGGAAGCAGGTTGATTCTGGAGAATATGATAGAAAGAATGATAGCGAGGAGGAGTTGGAAGATGAAGAAATGAGCTATGAGAAATGGGGACTGGAAAATTTTCTTGGCATTTGGGAACTATCTGACGTGTTCTTCATTGTAGGCCGGGAAGCAAGGCCTGTCCCGGCCCATAAAGTTATCTTGCAAGCATCTGGTAATTTCCCCTTGAGTTCGTCGAAGAAAGATGTCATTCAGCTCCAGAATACAGAGTACCCAAGTCTCCATGCACTTCTTCAATATATCTATACAGGCCAGACGCAGGTATCATTTATTTTCCTATTTCAACCTGTCATATTCTCTTTTATATTGTTATGGTCGTCATCTACGTTGCTTTTAGGGGTTGAACTGTGAGACGTAATGGAGTTTTCTTTAGTCCAACCATTTGATCCCTCTTTCTTGTGTCATTGGTACAGATTTCGGAGTCACAATTAGGTTCATTGTGGGCTTTGAGCTTGCAATTTGAAGTGATGCCACTCGCAAAGCAGTGTGAGGAAGCTCTGGAGCGAAGCAAATTAAATAAAAATTTGTTTGGTAGTGAGAAGAATGTGGAATTTTCATATCCAAACTCGAAGCCACATTCATGCATTATCTTCCCCTCCGGGCTCCCTATGAATGTGCAAAACCTGAAAGACTTTTATTTAACTGGGAAGCTTAGTGATGTAAATGTTTACATTGAGGATTATGGTCTTGTTGCTCAGGCTCATAAAGTTATTCTTAGCATATGGAGTGTCCCATTTGCGAAGGTGAGCTGTCTTTATTTCTATGTTTTCCAAATTTCCTTTAGCCAGCAGCGTTGGGGCTTCTAAGAGTTATGGTCATCAGTTCTGCTCTACTTTTGATTGTTAAATATGCAGCTGGTTTTATCATGTTTCCAGAGGAAACTGATCATTACTTTAAATGGAATTTTTCCAATGGCAGATGTTCACAAATGGCATGAGGGAGAGTAGCTCCTCTAAGGTTTACTTAAGCGACGTGTCGCCAGAAACATTCAAGGTTATGCTCGAGTTCATGTATAGTGGAGAACTCAGTTTGAAAGATACCACATATTTTGGAACTATGTTGCTTCAGCTTCTTTTATTAGCTGATCAGTTTGGAGTGATCATCCTTTATCAGGAATGCTGCAAAATACTTCTAGAATGCGTCTCGGAGGTAGTTAACTTTATCTACCAAAGTATTGAATTTTTAAATTTATTTTATATTCACATTTTTGTTTGCTGTTATCATTATGCTTCTTGTCTTCTAGAAATAAAACAACGGAGAAGTGGCTTGCGGTTTCGGACTACTGAAAACAAAACAAGAGATCCCTTGTAACATTGAATTATAAGATATTAATACCTTTTCATGTACATATTATATGCAGGGATGGAGTTCTCCTAGTGGAAGAAGGTCATACAGCAACAGTTTTTCTATTATGTACAAGTTTAATGGACGACGAAGCAGACAAAATTGGGCAGTTTATAGGAATATAAGTTGTGACGCTAACTGCTGAACATTATTGCAGGACTCAGCATGTCCCATTCTGCAAGCAGTCTCACCAGTCCCCTCGTGCAAACTCGTTCAAGAGACTTGTGAGAGGATATTTGCAATGCACTTCGATTATTGTACAACTGCAAGTCTTGACTTCATTTTGTTGGATGAAGCAACTTTTAGCAATATTATTCAGGTGGGTTGCCATTTTTTGAAGTGGAAACTTTAATTTTGAGGGATGGCTAAAAACGCCTTTAAATTCTGCTGCACCAAAGGGCAAGTGGTTGCAGTTGCAGAAACTTCTTTGTATGAAATATAGCAACCTGTTAACAGTTGGCATAATAGCGAAATCCAGAATGACAAAACTGAATTTTTTAATTGAGCAGTTTATTTTGAAAACTAGCATAGATGCTTATGTAGGTGACTAGTATAATTTCCCTTGGAAATAATTTGTGGATATTGGCAAATATGTGAAAAGAAATTGATGGGTTTTGCAGCATCAAGATCTAACCGTCACAACAGAAGAAAGAATTCTCAATGCAATTCTGATGTGGTGCATGAAAGCCAAAGAGTTGTGTGGGTGGGAAGAGGTGGATCATATCATTGCACATTCTAATCCTGACCTGCTTTTCAAGGATAGGCTTAAGTCACTTGACAACGTGTTGCCATTTGTGCGATTTCCACTGATGTCAGATGTCTTGCTTCAGAAGGTATGTAAGACATGCCCTGAATGGATACTATAAAAAAAAGCAGTTTCATGTATATTTCAATAAACATGTGCGGTTATATCGCAGTTGCAGCAGAGTAACATATGCAAGGACATTCATATTTTTGATGATCTAGTAAGTTACATATCCTTAAGGATCTTTTGGGCTAAAATTCCAGTTGTGCCTTTAGCATTATTGTTTTCTATATTAATGTTGCAGGTGAGGGAGAGTGTCGAGTGTAAAGAATTTGGATTGGCTAGGCCAGGAAGTGGGAAAAGGTAAATTTCAGTCATCATATTTCACTGCATGTTCACGATTTAGTCTTGGTTTCTAGGACCAGCTTGTTGGATCACTTCATTTGCACTTCTTTGTTCTGTTACTAATCAGGCATTTATCTTTCATGCTTTTAGATAGTGGCATCTCTCTAAATAGCCCTACTAAAAATATTTACGTGTAGGCAGTTGATACTTCTTTTGGAGAAATCTACTGATATGGTGTGAATGTTTCCTAATGATGGAGAAAATGTAAAATTATCAAAGCTTAGCTCATCTTCGTCCCCCTACATTCAGCATCTTTGTTGCTGCATATATCTTTGGCTGGAATAGGGATCATCTTTGACAATGATTTTGCCATCTTATTTGGCTGTCATATTTCAGTATGGTTTTATGGCGATGCATTTTAATTTATCCATGCTCAGTGAAGTTATTTTACTACTTTTGTAGTGTAAGGTTTGAGCATAGACGATCTAGCTATAAAAAGCTCCAGTACATATGTGATGGGGACAGCAATGGAGTTCTGTACTTTTCTGGCACATCTTACGGTGCACATAAATGGGTTAATCCTGTTCTGTCCCAGGTGAACCTTTTAATTTCTTTTTTGTTTTTTAATGCATTTTTGTAATGTGACATGTTGGATGGCATTACTAATCCTCTTAATTACATGTTCCAGAGAATCACTATCACGGCCAGCAGTCCCATGTCAAGATACACTGACCCAAAGGCCTTGGTATCAAGAACTTACCAGGTAAATCATAAACATACACACTTTCTTAGGACGTGCTAATACTCGATCTAGTGATTAACTTGAATTATCCGGCATTAGGGTATGTGTTTCGCTGGGCCTCGGATGGAAGATGGACGTAAATTTTCATGGTGGATGATTGATATTGGCAAAGATCATCAGGTTTATTATTTGACATCCTTTCATTTCATTGGTTATAATATTTTGGCTGATAAATCTTGTTTATTAACACATTACCCTCATATGAAATAACAAATGTCTGTTTTCTACTGTTACTTTGAGAAATATGGTGTGTAATGAGAAAGTCATACTGACGTCCACGTAGCTTGTACCTGACCTGCCACAACCTTTCCTCGTCTGTGCGCCATTGTGGTTTGCGGAAATTTGCTTCAAAACGTAAATGTTGCACATATCAAGATAACTAATGTAGCATAACTCGATAGGATAGTTAAGTATGCAATCTACTTCTACTATCTACCTCAAACAAATACATCTAGTGGTCTTGCTTCATTTCACATCTATTTGGAAGCTCTGCCATGGATTATTTCTTTCTTTCGAGTAATCTTTGGCTTCAATTTCATGGCTACGCGTTTTTAATGTTTCCTTGGTGCGACAAATTTGTTGAATTTTTCGTAAATTCAATGATTGATTTGTGCAGCTTATGTGCAACTACTATACCTTGAGACAAGATGGATCAAGAGCCTACATAAGAAACTGGAGCTTCCAGGTTAGTTAGCATTAGTCAATTGCTCTCTGTCGTGGAAAGTTTTCCCCTTCTCTAGAAGAGGAATTCAATGTTAGCTGAGGGTGTGACTAGGTAGAATTATCTACGTATACATTGTAGGGTTCTATGGATGGGAAAAGTTGGACAAACCTGGGAGTACACGAAGATGACCAAACAATGTGCAAGCCTGGACAGTTCGCATCATGGCCCGTAACGGGATCGAGTGCCCTGCTTCCGTTTAGATTCTTCAGGGTTCTTCTTACAGGTCCCACTGCAGATCCTGCAAATCCTTGGAACTTGTGCATTTGCTTCTTGGAACTCTATGGCTACTTCCGTTGATCCGGTGGAATCGTACAATGACATGGATCTGCCTTGTCAGAAAGCTCCATGATGTACAGTTCTTGGTTAATAAGTTTGGAGGTGTATGTATTACCAAAATGAAAACAATTTGATCGTCTTTGTTACCTTCAATATAATTGAAATGCTTTGCAAGTACCAGGGTATTCCACAAACTCAGAAATTAGAGGCCCAAGTGACTTCAGTCAGTTCATTGTGATAATTTTTACGAAAATCATTATCATACGATGGAATTAGTTGATTCTTACGAAAATCATGATCATAAACTGCTTTCGAAAAATCATATCATATCAACATTTTAGCCATGAAACTACTCAACATAAATGCATACAAACAATGCCGTTTACCAAGCACCAACTTCTACCTTCCCGCTTAAAGCTATTACACAAAATCAACCTTCCAAGTGAAATTCGAGTATCAGGAGCAGTAATCCTAATTTCTGAGTAACTCCGGCTCCAACGGTGAGATCAGACCTCTTGAGCGAACCACGGAATAGTATACTCATCTCCTAACTGGTGGCACAGCACCCCTACCAGGAGCTGCCCCTCGTCCAGCGGCTTGAGCCTGCACGATGATTCAATAAAAAAGATCAGTAATCTAGAATGTATAACCTGGAATTACGCAAAATTAATACAATAAGCTTAATTGTGATTATCAAAAGTTTACTTTAGCCCGCAGCGCGACAGATCTACCCCTGCCAACGCCGAGTGATGTACTCTTGCCCTTCAAGAAGGCACATGAAACAAATATCAGAAATTGTATAGCAAATGAAAAAACACAAAGATATCATCATTCTTGAAAATGAAAAGTACCTTGATTCTAGCATCCAGGCGCTTGAACATAGGAGCGTTCTTAAGCATATCTGGTATGACCATGAACCTGTTAAAAATTCATAGAGACATCAAACTATTGAAATCTAGCAACAAATATTCAGTAATATGTCTGCAAACTGCATATTTACGAAGGAAAAGAAAAATATCTCTGAGGTACCTGACTTTACTCCCTCGGATGAAAACATGTTCAAGCTGTGAGACCTTCCCATCCTGTAGAAGATGCATAACCAAGTTCAATCATCAATGAAATTCATTGCACTATATTAAAGACCTTTTGATTCAACTTTGACATTTACAGTAAAAATTGATCAACAACGACAATAGACTTCATATTTTGGCTAATCAACCTGATCGAATTGACAACCAGTAGAAAGATGTATTAAGCTTGCCGACGATTTTTAAAAAGCAGCACAGCAACTAGTCATCAACACATTGCAGCAAACCAAAATCATTGCTTGTAATTATAGGACTCGAAATTCAAATGTCAGATTGCAAATATAGTCAACATGGATTAAAGCTACTATGACAGTCAATACATCACTTCACATTTTATTACTTACAACAAGAACAAAAGCTTAAACCTCAATAGACTCAAGAGTTAAACAATTACGGTAAGAAGAGCCTCAATATTAACCGCAAACATCAGATCGACACACGAAGGGAAAACAACAAGCACTTGAATTTCACAAATCGAATGTGAAGCTAGGGTTTTCAAGAGAGCGCACAAAAAAAGAACTAAAAGAAAGCTGAATTAGTGTAGTAGTAGTTAGTTACCTTAGCAGTGTAAGTGATGTTTTCGAGCTGACAGTTCCAGTTATCTTCGCACTCAACCATACTTCCTCTATAGAGCTCTCCGCTCTTCAGCTCCACCGTTACTACATGTCCCGACGCCTCGTGTAATAGCTTGACTGGTATTCCCAAACTCCTGCTCATCTTCTTCGATTATCTTCTCTCCCCTTCTGCTTAGCAAAACCCTAATCAACTAAAACCTCACCGACTTCCACTACGGTTGCCCCTTTTAAGAGTAACCTATCAACGACCTCAGACGGCGGGCCAATGGTATTTGACGACACGTCGCGTGACATGTTCTCGCTTTATGCCCCGAAACGCAAAGGATAAATTTGTCTTATGAATAGGGGTTTTAGAGTAAATACAAGAGTGGGCGGTGCTTGACGTGGCGTAAGCACAAAGGTTATGTCTCCTATATATAATAATCAGTGCATAAAGCACAGACGACAAACAGCTACAAGAGAGCTCAGCTGTCGTTTGATCAGATTTGTCGTTGAATTTGAAGACACTGTGATGAGATTGGTCCTCAGCCGTCGATCTTGGCAACTAGAAGCGCAATTTTTGACAAATTGCGAAAATTTGACGGCGAAGTGAGATGTCACGTGGAGGATTATGCTTTGCTTCTCGTTGGTTTGCTTCGAGAAAGCAATAATTCATGGCATGAAGACGATTAAGAAAAGATATACAAAAAAGATGAATTGAAATGTGCGTCCAGCTAAAGCAACTCTTGTGATTATCAATTGATTCTATGTTTTAGCGCTTGATTAAAGTTTCAATTAACTTGCGAGCTTTTTGGCAGAATCAGTGAGAGCGAGAGATGTTGGGTTCTTTGGGTCTAACTTCGGCAACCTCTACCGTCAAGAACTTTAAAACGGTAAAATTGTTTTCTGTTTTAGCAAATGGCGATCGCGCCAACTAGTGAAAGCACACTTAACGCTGTCGTTTTTTTATCAATGTTTTGACAGATTTCGGGAAACAACCGTCAAGTTTCCAAACAACGACAACCTGGGCTGCGTTTTGGTTCCCGTAAATCGCTTGGTCTGCAATTCTCATCAAGAATCTCAGTTAATGACAAGGTTTTGTCCATAATTAACCTTTGTTATCCATCCTTGCTTGTTTCTGATTGCTATTCTGGTACTTGTGAATGAATGCAGAGTGTGACTAATGAGCTTCTATTAATTTATTTAGGCAAGTATGAGCTGATGTTTTGGGGTTTTTAGGCACGGCGAAGAGTTGGTATCTCGGCTGTAATGACTGATGACAACTCCGCAACGGCAACGATTGGAGATGACGAGGAAAATATCGGTCTTTTTAGGATTGATCCCGGACTGGAAGCATTCAAAGATCATTTCAGATACAGGTTGAAGAGATATAATGATAAAAAAAGTCTCATTGAAAAACATGAAGGAGGTCTCGAGGAATTCGCTAAAGGTGGTATTTTAGTGTTACCACTTCAGTCTTTGTTTTTGCTTGCGCTGTATGCTAGTATTGGGCGATCTCTCTGAATAGTTTAGTAATGTACACTCTACATTGATGAAGCCACTTTGAAGCTTTTGTGTGCTCTGAATAGTTTGCTGTGAGTTTTCTTCCTCTAGTTCTGCATAGATAGGCACTGGCTGCTTGTAATTGAATGTCCTTGCAGTCCATTTCTTGTCCGTTTCTTTGAATGGTTTAGTTACCCCCTCAATTTAGTTTTAGTTACCTACTTGGTTTTCTAGAATTCTACTTCATCGTTTTGTAGGTTATCTGAAATTCGGATTTAACAGAGAAGAAGGCGGAATTGTCTATCGTGAATGGGCTCCTGCAGCTCAGTAAGTTATTTAATATTTAGGAATAAAAATGAGCTGTAAACTATTTGATGGTCTTTGTTAAAATGTTTAACTAGCTTGTATACCTGGTATAATGTAGGGAGGCACAGATTATTGGGGACTTCAATGGCTGGAATGGTGCCAACCACATTATGGAAAAGAATCAATTTGGTGTTTGGAGTATTAAAATACCAGATGTTGATGGAAAGCCAGCCATAAATCATAACTCAAGGGTCAAGTTTCGATTCAAGCATGGCAATGGTGTTTGGGCTGATCGTATCCCAGCATGGATAAAGTATGCCACCGTGGACCCTTCAAGTTTTGGAGCACCATATGATGGTGTATACTGGGATCCACCGCCGTCAGAAAGGTTTTAATACTCATCTTGGGCATGCATGCACATCCTAATTCGTATAAATATCTTGCAGTGTTAAGCAGTCTATGTAGAAACTTGTTTTGCAAATTATATTTATGCCTATTTTTTTTCATATTCTTTGCTTAAAAAGCTATGACCAGTTTGGTCGAAGAGAGTCTCTTTAACATAGGACAAATTTTAATTCTTCTCTTTAACTTTTCATATTAAAAGTGAAAAATGAAAAGTAAGTCCCTTTGTGACTCATCCTTTTTTTATTAAATATGCAGCTATCAATTTAAGTACGATAAGCCTCCAAAACCCAATGCTCCACGTATTTATGAAACTCATGTTGGAATGAGTAGTTCAGAACCCCGCGTCAATACTTACAGGGAATTTGCAGATGATGTTTTGCCTCGTATAAAGGCAAATAATTATAATACCGTACAATTAATGGCAGTTATGGAGCATTCGTACTATGCATCATTTGGCTATCATGTTACGAACTTTTTTGCTGTGAGCAGCCGGTGTGGAACACCTGAGGACCTAAAGTATCTAATTGATAAAGCCCACAGCTTGGGTCTATGTGTATTAATGGATGTTGTCCACAGTCATGCCAGTAACAATGTCACTGATGGCCTCAATGGCTTCGATGTCGGCCAAAGTTCCCAGGAGTCGTATTTTCACAGTGGAGATCGAGGCTACCATAAGTTATGGGATAGCAGGCTCTTTAACTATGCTAATTGGGAGGTTCTTCGCTTCCTTCTGTCTAACTTGAGATGGTGGCTAGAAGAGTATAAATTTGATGGTTTTAGATTTGATGGAGTAACTTCGATGTTGTATCACCACCATGGAATCAACATGGCATTTACAGGGAGTTATAGTGAGTACTTTAGTGTAGCAACAGATGTTGATGCTGTTGTTTACATGATGCTAGCCAATTGTTTGATCAATAATATCTTGCCGGATGCCATTGTGATTGCTGAAGATGTTTCTGGCATGCCTGGTCTTGGTCGTCCTGTCCCTGATGGAGGGGTTGGATTTGATTATCGTTTGGCAATGGCTATCCCTGATAAATGGATTGATTACTTGAAAAACAAGGGTGATGAAGAATGGTCAATGAAGGACATTTTGTGGAGCTTGACTAATAGAAGATACACCGAGAAATGCATTGCTTATGCTGAGAGTCATGACCAAGTATGAGATTATCTAGTTCGTTCTGTTAAATTCATTTTTAACTGTTGGTCCAGCAATTTTTTTGTGAGTGAAGTGTAAAATTGAGAGATTAAAGCAAAGGCAAGAAGAGTCTGTCAGTCTATGCCATAGTCAATATCCTACACCTATATTACCCATTTGTTTACCCTTTAATTATTTCTTAAATCTTCATCTCATTTCTGCAGGCCATCGTTGGTGACAAGACAATAGCATTTTTGCTTATGGATAAGGAAATGTATTCTGGCATGTCCTGTTTGACAGATGCTTCACCCACTATTGAGAGAGGAATTGCACTTCATAAGGTTTCTCCTTGTTTTTCTTCTGCACCTTTGGATAAGTTCATGCTGCACTTTTACTACAATCTTCAGTTCATTATTCTTTCAAATATGTTGTCTCTTTTTGATTTGAATAAAACTAATGATTCTTTCCAATATGTTGTCTCTTTTTGATTTGAATAAAACTAATGATTCTTGAAAACATTTGAAAATTATGTTGATTATTTTCAGCTCTCAAATGTGGATCCTTTCATTTCTTCTTTGTGCTCATTGATGTCATAGTATTTTTCAGATGATACATTTGATAACAATGGCATTGGGAGGTGAAGGCTACCTTAATTTCATGGGAAATGAGGTAAGCAAATTATATGCTGCCTCCTCTCAAAAAATTATATGCTGCCTTCCAAATTATTGAGGCTACTGAGCCTGCATACACACTTGTTTCTATAGGTTGCTGATCATCACTTCTTTTCTGTTGTTACTATATTATATATAAATATTTTTTTTTCTTTGATTGCTTCATTCAGTTTGGACATCCAGAGTGGATTGACTTTCCAAGAGAAGGCAATGGATGGAGTTATGAAAAGTGTAGACGCCAATGGGATCTTGTGGACGCTGAACAATTGAGATACAAGGTTAAGGGTCTAATATTATTGTCATCTATAATTTCAAAAGAAATAATTATTAATGTCATCTATTCTATAGGCGACTTCCATACCACCCATTTCCTTTGTACAAAAACAGCAGTATTGAGCTGACAAATGGAGGCTTCTTTTCGAGGAATAGACCATTATATTTTTAGCTTCTATTTCCTTGTTCACATGTATGGAAATGGGATGGAACAGACAATTTAACTATCTTCATATCATATTCATGATATTATATCTGCTGCTTTGACAAAAGGTAAAAAAAGTGCAACTTTAGAATAAATAAATGATATTAATATTGGTAATTGAATGTGTAAAAGATGATAAAATGTCTGCATGCACGTAGCAGTTTTGGTTTCTGCTATCTAAATATATCTTTTTGTGCATCTGTTGTGATGCAATTTGTTCAGTTCATGAATGCGTTTGACAGAGCCATGAACTCACTTGATGAAAAGTTCTCATTCCTCTCATCAACGAAGCAGATTGTGAGCGGTGCAAATGAGGAAGATAAGGTACAGATCTCCTTGTTTTCATTTTTATTGCACATAGCTCAAGCATGTAAGCCTGTAAGTAAAGACTTTGGAATTAGGAAGTAATACAGGAATTGGGGGGTAAAAGTAGATTATATAGAAGTAGGTAATATTAGGCGTACTGATTGCTTAAGTTCTATACACGGTCGGTAGCCACTGTCTACCAGCGAAGACTTGAGTTGCAGTAGCTTGGTATCACAGGGCGTTTCAACTACTTCCATATTCATTCTCATTCAAAAATTGATTGATCATTTGATATAACAGGTTATTGTCTTTGAGCGTGGAGATTTGGTTTTTGTATTCAATTTTCATCCAGAGAATACATATGATGGGTATGTGTTTTTCATTTTTGATGAAAACTTTAATCCTATACTTTTACCATTAAAGCAGTATCCTTTCTTTGTACAATTGAATCTTCTCAACTGCTTTATTCTTATAGGTTTTTTCCATATCACCTGATTTTCAATCTTGAACATACAGGTACAAAGTTGGATGTGACTTGCCGGGGAAGTATAGAGTTGCACTGGATAGCGATGCTTGGGAATTTGGTGGGCATGGAAGAGTAAGGATTCATGTGTCTAATTACTTGAATGCTATGATTTCATGATCTTTAATATTTGATGCTTATGGTTGATGTCGGCCTTTTCTTTTCTTTTCTTTTCAATGCTTGGGCACTAACAATTATTGACTTGTTGATGCGTCTACTGATGTTGGCTTAATAATCTGGCAGATTGGCCATGATGTAGACCATTTCACGTCTCCTGAAGGGATACCAGGAGCGCCTGAAACAAACTTCAACGGTCGTCCCAACTCCTTCAAAGTACTTTCACCAGCTCGGACTTGTGTGGTAAGTTCCATTCTTGGATACATTATTCTCGTTTGTAATCCTCACATTGCATTGAGCTAAAAGACTGCATGCAAATTTGTGGTACACAGAATGTGTTGTGGTCTTTATTTGTTGATTGCTGTACCTTTTAGAGGGAGATTCATAAGAACGAAGATTTTGTTTTCTCTGTATATTTTCGAAGGTTTACTATAGGGTTAATGAAAATGAAGAAAGTGGCAACAATAGCAATGGAAACGAGACATTAGCAGTTGCATCAAAACCGGAGGATTCTGAAGAACCTGTTGATCCAGAGGAGACATTGTCAGCAGTTGCATCGAAACTGGAGGATTCTGAAGAACCTGTTGATTCAGAAGAAAGTGAAACACCACATTTAGTAAACGATGGCTCCATCAGTCAGAAAAAGAACTAGAAGCGGAAGAGCTTGGAGGAGAGACAACGGATGACAAAGACTCCCCAAAGCTTGTAGAAGGGGATTAACTAAACCTCGAAGGTTTAAGCCAAATGTCTCACTATGTGAATAGTTTAGGGGGCAAGGCTTAGTAGCGGAAAATGCTTTTTTGGATTGAGATTAGGAAGAGATGTATGATCCATGATTGATGCTGTTGTTAGACATGGTGCTGTGTAATATACTAGATACTGTGATTGTACAAATAATTCAAATAATTATCACCTATAAATGAAAATACTTTACGTACAACCTTTAGGACTAATCACTAGGAACGCTTTGTTTGGATGCCTTAATGAAACAAAGGAAAGGAGAGAAAGGGGTGGAATTACTGTTTCTCTTTATTTTTCACCAATTTGGAGAGAAACAAAAGCGTGTATTGATTTCTCTATATTTTTCTCTTTTTTAATTTTTTTCTCTTATTTTTTATGTATTTCTATTGAAACAAATAATGGAAAAGAAATCGAATTTATATTATTTTCTTTTCTTTTTTATTTATTTCCATTGAAACAAACAGGGTGAAAGTACTATTAGATTATAAATTTGTTATAAATCTATATAAATGTTATGTTGTTTAACATGTTTTGATCCACCCAAAAATAAATGGCGAATTATTTGGCTTATTCTTTTTGCACGAATATTTGATTTTATGTCTAATTTTCTTTGGTTGAGTATGTGTTTTCAAATTTCATTGTTTTGGTGTTGAATGATGAGATCATGAGATTACCGAACAATATATTATGAACTTGTTTATTTGAGAAAAAAGAGTCAACTATTATTTTAAACGAGCGCTCCTTTACGACGACGTTCGATCCCATTATGCATCTCCGAGTTGACGAATATAGACTGCGTTGTTGCAAATCAGGCTTTTGATAAACGTCACGCGAAAATTTAACTGATCTCAAATTGATAGTGTTGAACTTAGAATCAAGATCAAGGCTTCTGTTTGAATTGGCAGTCAAGTCAGATATATAGGAGTTGGTGTAGGAGATGGAGGAGAAGAACAAGTACAGTATAATAATCCCGACTTACAATGAGCGTCTCAACATTGGCCTCATCGTTTACCTCATCTTCAAGCATCTACGGTATTTTCCCACTTTCCATCTTTTTATTTCGGTCACTCAATTATGCTGATGAATTTCCTGATTTAGGGATTTTGATTTTGACATTGTTGTTGTGGATGATGGGAGTCCTGACGGTACCCAAGAAGTTGTTGAACAGTTGCAGAAAGTATATGGTGAAGACCGTATTGTCAGTATTCTAATTGTTACTTAATTGAACATTGTTGGTGGAATTTAATGTTTTATTAACTGCCTTCGTTTTTTCTTCTAATTTTGCGGCTGTTGAGACCTCGAGCGAAGAAGCTTGGTTGGGTATGTGGCTTTGTGTCTTCTTCTGTGTGATAATGAATGAGAAAATGACTTATAAAAAAAAAAAGAGTGAGAAAATGATGCTAATGACGCAATTATATTCTCAGGAACGGCATACATTCATTGCCTGAAGCATGCATCTGGAAATTTCGTTGTAATTATGGATGCTGATCTCTCCCATCATGTAAGATTGATTTTGTAATCGCAAATGTTTTCATGTTCACTGCTGTTATTGCAATGGGGACACAATCTATGCAATTAATTTTCCTTGACAACCATCCTTACTACCCAAAAGAAACCATTCTTACAACCCAAAAGAATGAAAAAAGAACTCAAAGGCATTGGAGAAGTTGGCTTTTTGCTGGTTATCTAAGTTAAATACATCATGGTTGTGGTTCTAAACATTCCAATGTTCTTATCATTTTTGAAGTTTATTTAACTGGTCTGTTTTGTATTTTGCAGCCAAAGTACTTGCCAAGTTTTATCACGTAAGAAATTTCTTGTCCACCATTGTGTAATAGCACCTTAGCTGCATTAATTTCCTGAGCTTTTGATATATGTGTTTACTTGGCTTCTTGTTCACCAGGAAACAGTTGGAAACTGGTGCCAGCATAGTTACTGGAACTCGCTATGTCAAAGGTGGTGGTGTGCATGGATGGAATCTTATGCGCAAGCTAACAAGTAGGGGAGCCAATATTCTTGCACCGACACTGTTGTGGCCTGGTGTATCTGATTTGACAGGATCTTTCCGGTATGTGACCTAGTATTTACTTTTGATACATCCCATCCCTTTCAGTCTTCATACTTGATGACTCAACTGAGATCTCTTCATATTTGGAGGCTTTACAAGAAAGAAGTACTTGAAGATATTATAGCTTCTGTTGTTAGCAAGGGATATGTCTTTCAAATGGAGATGATTGTTTGGGCCACAAGGAAAGGCTATCATATTGAAGAGGTAAGGGATTTTGTCGCCTTGTTTTAATTCCAGTCATCCACATGTTGTGTGTAATTGGTATGATACGCAAAATAATAACGGACGTTATATACACCTCAAAGTGTGTTATAATCATATTCATGCAGTTATGTCTTTCATGATGGAACTAATGAGATGTGCCAATGACCTGCATATTGATCTTCCATAATGAATGTTCCATACCCTTATATTGCATTTTCAGTAATAGTTTACCCATCTGGGCTTAATGACACTACAAATATCAAAATGCAATTAACATAGGGATGCATGGAGTGTAATGGGTTATGAGTTTGTATGCAATGATCTTTTCCTACGTATTTTTGCTTGGCTTTTAGCTTTAAATGCTATTTTTATCACGTGTGTGTTTCTGAAAGGACATTTGAGCTTCTTGATGCTATTATTATAAATGATTCTCAGCTCTTTATTTTGTTTCAAAACTTGTTCCAGGTTCCAATTACATTTGTCGATAGAGTATTTGGAAGTTCAAAGCTTGGAGGATCGGAAATTGTGGAGTATCTAAAAGGCCTCTTATATCTTTTGGTGACTACATGAGAGATCCAACCATTGTTAATATAGTTTCAATTTCTTGTCACTTTGGGCGTCATTTTTATAGATTTTGTCTATATCAGATTAGGATGTACTTTACCGGCTTTGTGTTCAATCCAAAGCCATAGCTCTATCACTGATTCTAGCCTTTGCCAGAAAAGTTTTTTCCTGGAAACTACGAGGTAAGTAGTGCCAAGTTTGTAACCAAGTAGCCTACTCGTTTCATATTAATCTTTTGAGAAGAAATGTGATCAAACATAACTGAAGTGCTCGCATATGACAAGAATGGTTCTAGTATCTTTAAATTTTATCTGTATTCCCGGGACGATCTTGCTTAAACAGGTATGCAATCAATGTGACAGAGAACATCAAACATTTGCTTCAAACAATAAAAGAAATGCACAGTAATTATCAACCATAATTGAAACAGGAATCCATTTTTCCTAGCCAAAAGCAAATCCAATTGAACTTTCTCTCCTCCCCCCCTCCCTCTTTTTTCCAGCATTCACATTTTCCTAACCTTTGGAACGGTAGTCTTTCTTTCAGTAGCAACCACAGATTTCTCGTTGTTATAGGCAGCTGTGAGAGGAGGCTTCTTGTTCTCTTTGTTCATGCTTCTCAGCATATACCTTGGTTGTTGTTGCTCACTTCTCTCCACCGAGTAAGCAGTACACACCGACTTCCTCAAGCTCTCAAGCTTCTTGGAGTCTCTTCTCTTTGAGGACTGGACGGTAACTCTAAGCTTGTATGCAGGAGTCTTTGCATCATCCCCTGTTTCTCCTTTCTTTCTTTTCAGCCTCTCGTTTCTCCTTGACGAGTACTCGTCGTAAAATCTCCCTCTATGAAACACAGGACTGGAATTTGCACTTAAATTGTTGCCAGACCCACGATTCTTTGATTCTGCTTGGCTGAGTTCGTCTTTAACCATCTTGGCTAGAGCACGCAACTCGCAGGATATTGATCGGTACTCGGGTCGAAGGTCTAATTCCTCCGGGTCCCATGGGGGATTCAGTTTCTGGGATTTAGTCAGAGAACCTGTTTCTAACTGGGAGCGTCAAAAACCAAACAAAGAAAAAGAAAGGAACTTTTGACAAACCCGGAAAGAAATTGTTCAAAAAGAAGAAAACCCACCTGGAGGAGTCTGCAAAGAAGTGGAGTTGGATCGGACGGCACGGCGTGGTCTGAGGCGAACTGGAAATTTGGCCAGTGGTGGCTTGCGGTCATACTTCATGTTGGACATAGAATTTTCAGTCTGGAG
The DNA here is from genome assembly GCA_948243855.1 of Flueggea neowawraea. Taxonomy (NCBI): domain Eukaryota; kingdom Viridiplantae; phylum Streptophyta; class Magnoliopsida; order Malpighiales; family Phyllanthaceae; genus Flueggea; species Flueggea neowawraea. The sequence goes on along the minus strand of CAODLS012342068.1, from coordinate 6,534 downwards.
AAGATGAAGATGATTTAGAGGAGACTGATAATAATTCCTTTTGTGCTTTTTGGGGTAATGCTCTGTTTCTTTGGTTTTGTATTGGCAGTGGGCGGAGTAGATTAGGTTTGAATTTTGATAAGGAGCGTCTCAACGGTCATATTTTTAATCGGACGGCCAGCACTTATTGTCAGTTTAAATGGCCTTACGTGTATGAATTAAAGGCACAAGATCCTTTCCATTTATTTTTTTTTGGTACGTGAGATATCCTTTCATATCTCATATATTATGCGTCCCTTCACTCTCATGCCTTCTAATTTATTTAATCAATTTTTTTTCTTTGATTTCTTTTTCTTTTAATATATCCTCTTTTGGTTGATTCAGGGACCTTGAATTAATTAATTTGGACACAGCCATGGGTGTTGTTCACCATAGGTTGGGCCCAAAGTCTATGATGAAGAGCCCAATAGACTGATCAGTTTTGTTTAGCTACATTTAATTCCACATCGCTCTCTCGTCGTCTTCTTCAAATTTCCTTACCAGAATAAGATAAAAGGAGGGTGTTATGAAGTGCTCTGCTAACTACGTTCCTTTGACTTCACTCAGCTTCCTCGAGCGCTCCGCGATTGTGTATCGAGACAGTCTCTCTGTTGTGCATGGAGATGTCAAGTACAAATGGACAGACACTCATCAGAGATGCATCAAGCTCGCTTCCGCTCTTTCTCAACTTCGAATTTCTCCTGGCGATGTGGCAAGTCCCCTCTTAGCTTTGTCTCTACCAATTGGATTGATTGAATCTCAATTTTACTTTTTAGTTTATATGTTTTGTGATCATATTGGCTCAAATACACTCTCAATTAACCTCATCCAGATTAAGAATATTGTAGGTAGTTGTTGAATGACGAAGATGCTGTAAAACTGGAATCTTGCTTATTAATGGACAACATTTTCTGTTTAATTTAATTACAAATACACATATTCCCGGAAATTGAACCTGAGAAGTATTGTTTGACATTATTTTTACGTTTTTTTAATTATTTTTGCTAATGCTCGGCGTATAGGTTGCTACATTGGCCCCAAATATTCCAACAATGTATGAGTTACATTTTGGTGTTCCAATGGCCGGTGCAGTTCTTTGCACGCTCAATATACGCTATGATTCAGCGCTGTTGTCTGTGATAATTGAGCATTCGGAGGCGAAGATCATTTTTGTTGACTACGAACTTCTCAGAATTGCTCAAGGCGCGTTTGAAATTCTTTCGAAGAAGAGGGGAAAACTGCCTCTTTTGGTCTTAATTCAGGACTATAAGCAGCCTGTTGGAGTTTCCTCTCCCGACACCTTGGAGTACGAACCTGTTTTAGCAATGGGGAGACAGGACTTTGTAGTTAGGCGGCCACTAGATGAATTGGATCCTATTTTGCTTAATTATACTTCGGGAACTAAATCAAGTCCAAAAGGTGTCATTTATAGTCATAGAGGGGCTTATCTGAATGCACTTGTTGCTGTTCTATTGCAAGGGATGGGCTCGATGCCTGTCTATTTATGGTGTGTTCCCATGTTTCAGTGCAATGGGTAGTGCATGCCATGGGGTGTTGCTGCCCAAGGTGGAACGAATGTTTGCCTACGGAATGTCACTGCCAAAGGAATATTCGACAGCATTGAACAACACGAGGTCACGCATACGGCAGGTGCACCTACAGTTTTAAACATGGATCATAAATGCACCAATTCATGACCGCAGGCGTCTCCCGGGGAAGGTATCAGTGATAACAGGAGGTGCACCACCACCTCCATAGGTACTCTTCAGGATGGAAGAGCTAGGATTTGATGTGACTCACTCTTATGGTTTGACAGAAACCTATGGTCCTGGGACAGTTTGCATTTGGAAACCTGAATGGAATTCCTTGCCTCCGGAGACGCAGGCGAAGATAAAGGCACGTCAAGGGGTTCAACATCTTGGCATAGAGGAACTTGATGTAAAGGATCCTCTCACCATGAAAAGTGTGCCACCTGATGCAAAAACTATGGGTGAGGTTATGTTTAGAAGCAACACTGTAATGAATGGATACCTGAAAAATATGAAAGCGACAGAGGAGGCCTTCAATGGTGGATGGTTTCGGAGTGGGGATTTTGGAGTGAAACATCCTGATGGTTACATCGAGCTAAAGGACCTATCAAAGGATATTATCATCTCCGACGGAGAAAATATTAGCACAATCGAAGTTGAGGCTGCGCTGTATAGTCATCCATCAGTTCTTGAGGCAGCTGTTGTGGGAAGACATCATGAATACTGGGGAGAAACATCTTGTGCGTTTGTTAAATTGAAGGAAGGTTGTAATGCCACTGCTGAAGAACTCATCAAGCATTGTCGGAATAATTTGGCTCGGTATATGGCACCCCGAAGTAGACATGTTATTTTCAAACCGGAATCGGCGAACTGAACCGAAACCGGATCGGTCAAAACCGGTCAAAACCAGAATGAAACCGAAATCGAAATTGGCCGACCAAAATCAGAAGATTGTGGTTCAGATTCAGATTCAACCTCTCCAAAAACCGTGAAACAGCCCCGCCATTTCATTTTTTTTGTTTTTTTTTCTTTTTTTAACTCTATAAGTACTTTCATCCTACTAATTTTACACCATTCATTCTCTCTCAATCTCAATACCTTTTACATTTTCACTTTCTCAAAATTCATTTTGCTCTAAATTATTTTTATTAATTATTTATATATTTTATTATTGCAATTACGTTTTCTATATTTCTCTAAATTATTTTTTACAATTACATTTTTTAAAATTTCTTCTACTTTTTTACTATAGTTTAATTTAGTTATTTTGTTATTTTATTACATTTAATTAATATTTGCATCAAAAAAAATTTTATTGAAAATAAAAATTTTGAAAGTTTTGAAATTGAAAATATTGGAACTCAAGAGAGTCAAACTCAACCAATTCTCACCCAAGGAGAAAGAGGGGAGCGGAAGGAAGAGTTTCTAATTCCGATATTTTTAAAACTCATTTTAAGAAAATTCTTAGTGTTTTTTTTTTTATTTTGTTTAAAATGATGTGATGTAATTACTAGCATAATAATTAATTTGTTTGAAAATTATTAAAAAAAATTGCAATACAATGTATTATTAGTACTATAGTTAATTATTTAATATAACAAAATTTACAAACCGGAAAAATAATTGACGGGATAAAATAGAGAGTTAAAAACAATTTTCGAAAAAAAAAAGAAAAAACCGAACCGAACCAAACCGGCGGTTGAACCGATTAAAACACATCAAAACTAGAACCGAACTGGAATCGGACTAAACCGTGGAAACCACGGTTTGATTCCGGTTCCTCCATTTTAAAAACCGGAACAACCGGTTCTAGAACCGGCAACAAGTCTACCACGGAGTATTGTTTTCCAGGAACTGCCTAAGACTTCTACTGGAAAGATACAGAAATACATTCTGAGGGAGAAGGCCAGGGGAAGCATTTCAAAACAAAGCACCAGCAAACGGTAAAGTGTATTGTAAGCAATCTTTGGTTGGAAGGGAATAATTGTACTTGATTCTTGCATTGTTGCTGAAATTTTTCCATCAATAGATCATCCGATCTCAGATTAAATTAATGCTGGACGCATGTACTGCAGTGCCAATTTCTGAAATGTGAAAAATTCAAATGTGGGCTAGGCTGACTTGGCTTTGTATGAATTGTTTAGTACTAGGTTTGAAAATATGGCCCCTGAAATTGCTCTAAGCGTCCAAATGTATGACGCCATTTTTCATTATTTCCTTTCCTTTGGAGGTTCATTACTTGCTTGCATTCAGGCCTCAACGGTTAGGATTTCAAAGACATTAAAGACGAGATGATGTTGTGTCACAAGAACATTAGAACTTGGGGCACATTGATACGTGGGAACTGAAACACAGCGCCAACCTTAATTTGTGTCGCATCTGACCCACGAGGCATCAGCGAAGCACCTCATCCCAATTCCCATGCTGTCTTTAATGCATAACCGCCACCACTGTATGAATTCAAGGATGAGCAGAGCTATGCTTTCAATGATGACAAGTCAAAACATATTTTGGTTCTGCCTATATATGCTCTCCTGAAACGAGTGTCAATAGCATCCATTATTGTGGTTTGTTCATCCGGATACCAGAACCAAAAAAAATGGAGAAGAGAATTGCCATAATTGGTTCTGGAATTAGTGGTCTTATTGCTTGCAAGCACACGTTGGAGAAAGGATTTGAGCCAGTTGTGTTTGAGACAAGGAATTGTATTGGAGGAGTTTGGTCTCAGACCATAGAATCTACCAAGCTTCAAACACCTAAGAACTTTTATCAGTTCTCAGACTTTGAGTGGCCACCTTCGGTAAAAGAGACGTTTCCTAATCACAACCAAGTGTTGGAGTACATCCAAGCTTATGCTGTTCACTTCAACATCCTTCCAAGGATCAAATTTAACTCCAAAGTTACCTGCATCGACTATATTGGTTCATCTCATCAGGATCTGCTTTCTTGGGATTCATGGGGTGGGAGTGGCCAGCCCTTCTCGTCCACTGGAAGATGGCTTGTCACCGTTCAGAATGCCCGGGATGGCTATGCACCAAATGAGGTAATCAACTGCTCCTTCCTTGTTGAGCCATGAAATCCTAATGCATGTCCAGAATTCATTTCATGATGCGTTATATAAATTTGTAACAGAAAGGATTTTAAGGAAGAGGGAATACTGGTGTACGGTTGTGTCCATGTATACGTTAAACATTCTTCTTTCCTGATTTTTGACTCCAGATACATGAAGTGGATTTCGTGATCCTGTGCATTGGAAAGTACAGTAACCTACCGAATGTACCAGATTTTCCCCTGAGGAAAGGGCCTGATGTATTTGACGGTCATGTCTTGCATTCCATGGATTATGCTGCCATGAATAATGATAGTGCTGCTGATTTTGTGAGAAATAAGCGGGTAGCAGTTATTGGCTTTCAGAAGTCGGCAATAGACATTGCCACAGAAGTTGCAGGGAAAAATGGTTAGTTGGTTGATGAACTTGATATCTGTTTTGAGTTCATGTTGAAAATAACTCCTTAATCTTGACTTAGTACTTCCAGTGCAAAATTCTTTCTGATCAGTCCTATTTTGTTTTCTTATCATTAGGGGTGAAGAATCCCTGTACTCTGATATTTTGAAGAGTCCACTGGACGGTACCTGAACATTTACTGGTACTTACGTTCAACAGTTTAAATCGTTTATCCGAACTTCTGGTTCATAAGCCAGGTGAAGGATTTCTCCGTTGGTTTTTTGTCCTGTTGCTTTCACCTCTAGTAAGTTCTCATGGTGCTACCTCTGTCAGCTAGCAACTTCCTATTACCATTCATTGATCCCCTCGCTTAACCTTTGATTTCAGTTGTGGATATTTTCAATATCAGTGGAGTGTTACCTGAAGTGGATATATCCATTGAAGAAGTACAATACAGTCCCGACACATAGCTTCCTTAAACAGATCTATTCATGCAGTTTAATAGCTCTGCCAGCTAATTTCTATGATAGGGTAAGAGAAGGTAGTCTCATAGTAAAGAGATCACAGAGCTTCAGCTTTTGCAGAAGCGGTTTGCTTGCTGATGGTGAAAAGACCCCTGTAGAAGCAGACATTGTTATCTTTGCAACTGGATACAAAGGCGATCAAAAGCTCAAGAACATTTTCCAGTCAAGCTATTTACAGAAATGTATTGTTGGGTCATCACTTCCCTTCTACAGGTAATAAAAAGGTCATTCTTTTATCCTTTTCAAAGCAAAAATTTAAACTAAACTGAGTTGCTCAATGAAGTCCTTAAAGTTATGGTTGTGTTTCACTGTTCAGAGAGTGCATCCATCCTAGAATTCCGCAACTAGCAGTACTTGGATATGCAGACAGTCCTTCGGTCTTGTATCACTCCGAAATGAGAAGCAAGTGGCTAGCACATTTTCTTGCAGGAAAATTTAAGTTACCAAGTATAACAGAGATGGAAGCCAACGTGAAAGAATGGGAAGAAAGCATGAGGTTCTATGCTAATGAAAGCTACAGAAGATCATGCCTTAATGTGATGCTGCAAATCTATTGTCATGATCAGCTATGCATTGACATGGGATACAATCCAAGAAAGAAAAGCTGGTTTCTTGCGGACCTGGTCGCTCCTCATTATCCTAATGACTACCGAAAACTATGATCTCCAATGTAGAGAAGGTAATCTGAAACTGTTAAATGTTAATGCAAATTATTTCATTTTCTATTCACCTGAATGAATATATTATTGCTCTTTTAACTATTGTCATGATCAGCTATGCATTGACATGGGATACAATCCAAGAAAGAAAAGCTGGTTTCTTGCTGACCTCGTCGCTCCTCATTATCCTAATGACTACCGAAAACTATGATCTCCAGTGTAGAGAAGGTAATCTGAAACTGTTAAATGTTAATGCAAATTATTTCATTTACTATTCACCTGAATGAATATATTAGTTGCTCTTTTAACTATTGTCATGGGATACAATCCAAGAAGGAAAAGCTGGTTTCTTGCTGACC
>CAODLS012341978.1:0-15449 GCA_948243855.1 Flueggea neowawraea | reverse complement strand
AGGTTATCAATGGGCTCGACGGCGTATTCATCAGGAGGAAACTCAGAGGGATCCTTTCGAACCCTTCGCTCCTTCTTCTCGTAGACGATGGGATTGGCGTTTATAAGCTCTGACACCATCTCTAATCAAATTCCAACTATTCATTGATTTCACAACGACAACGGAAATTAGGGTATGAAATAAAAATATCAATGATAATTAAAAAATTAACACTGAAATTCGAAAAGCGTGGAATTGGACTCACTTGAACTTGGGTTCGAGAGGAAACTTGAGAGGAAGGCAGAATATATACATATATGGAGAAAGCGAGCGTGTCCGGGATACATGGAAGTGGTCAGGACAGCTCCGAACCGTTTCTAATAGCTGTCGGTCAGATGGTCAATTTGGGTCGAATGTTTTTAGGCTCAATGCGTCCGGCTTTTGTGCAACATGCGAATTCTATCCTGAATTAGGGCTATTACACGTTTACACCCGATGTCCCGGGATACCATGATTTTTATTTTCTCATAAATATTTAGGATTTTATAATTAATAAATTTTTTAAAGTTAAAATAAAATTAAAAAATTATAATTATAAAAATTCCATATTTAATTGTGAATTTTTATTAAACAATATATTGAATACAAATATAATTCAAGCGGATACTTCTAAGGTAACACCCGGACATTGTCCCAGAGTGGTTTGAATTTATTTTTATCTTTTTATAAATATCCAAAATTTTAATAAAAAGTTAGGTAACATTGGAAAAAAAAATAACAGTAGTGGGACTTTTCTCAATAGAGAGACCTGAAGTAATCCAATATATAACCATCATCAGCAATGTCCCGCCGTAGACACGTCTCCTTCCCAATTTTTCACCGAGCCAATCGAAGGAAAGCTGGCCTGCAACGGTACCAAGGAATGCAACACCAGTCATGGTTGACGCTACGTTTGAAAGTAAGCCCAAGGTGTGTTAGAACCTTTTTCTAGAGTAGTAGATACAGCCTAGCAATTTTGCCACACGTGAAATGCAGAAGGGATTACATGCATCTGTGACAAAACCTATTCCAACAATCACAATTGCTCTGAAATTGTACCATTGTGTCCTTGCAAGATCCATAGTATTAAGCACGTCATTAATCCTCTGCCATGATATTCTCCTGTCATGAACAATACAACACAAATTAATCAAAGAATCTTCATGTTAAGAGGAGGGTAATCACGACAAATTAAGCATCATACGTAGAAGTAAAATAACCAACCCATCAAGTCACTCTAAAACATAGACAGAAGGAAATCAATGAAAATCCTACTTGCCATTTGAAAAAAAAAAAAAAGGTAAATAAGAGCACAAAACCTCCATTCTCAAGCTCCAATGATCATAATTTCCAGCCTAATGCATTAGTTAAGCACTGTAATTGGTATGTCATAAACTTGAATCTTCTGCTTTGGGAATTCCAAACTCACTTACCATTCTCTGCAATCCAAGTATCCAACATTAGTGCAAACTATAGTGGATAAATGCCAATTAAAAAAAAATTGCAGCACCTTCCACGAATATTCAATATAAGGAAAAATAATAGAAATTACTTTTCAAAGCTTTATGAAAGCTGCGTTATTGCTTCCTGTGGAAATATCTCTCATTGTAATATGTCGTCATGATATCCTAGACAACCACCACCAATTAATTAAAAGCAACAACAAATCAATAAGTCTCCCTAATTCATTTGAATACACTTCACAGGAATTAAATAAAGAAAGTACCTTACAAATAGCCTTCAATTCTTGCATCGGCTATTCCAGAACCTCTCATTGAGAACCTTAGTGCTACCTTCACCACCAACCATGCACAAACCCTACACAAACAAAAAATTAAATCTGTTAAAAAATGAGATATAATGTAGAAAAATATATTTAGTAATTAAGAAAAATTGATACTAAATACAAAAGAAGAGTACTTGAAAGCTGTTATGTCTAGTAATTAATTAAAAATTACTTATACCATAACAAAGAAGAAAAGAGAGAATCAATTTGTAGTGCTACACAGCAAACACCAGTTTCATTTTGGCTTTCTTCTGATATCTATATGTTGGATTCTCCCACTTTTTCTTATTTTGCAACAATAAGAAAATTTTTTAAGATTGCAACACATTCTCCGTAATGCTTTGTATTAACACAGTGCACAAGCCAAATTTAGAGTGAGAGGAAACAACATTACTGCAGAACAACATTATTATAAAAAACTGAACTCAGAGAAATCCCACAGGCATACAATCCAATTCAAACCCAGTTAACGTGATTGTCAAAACTGAACAGATTCTCTTTGCTTCCTTGTCACTGCAGAACAACATTTTAGTTGAAGGTCAAACTGATTTTCAAAACAATTGTACAAAATTTGCAACTGATAAGCTTCGTCAGGAGATATTGAATTGCCAGCCTTGTCAAAAATATCTTTCATAACCTGCATCAAGAGCAAATATTTGGCCTAGTAAAAAGTGCAAATGTCAAAATTTTAACTTGATTCAACGTTTCATTAGCATAACTACAACCATTGTTCTACTTTCAAACCAATTAAATTATGCCACTTCACTGAGAAATATAATTATCTAGCACTACAATTTCCTCATTTACAATATGGTTTGACCTCAGACAAAATTTGCTGCAGTGCATGCTAAACTAACTCGATAGTCAAAGCTTAAACGAAAAGACAAAGTTATCAAGTTACTAACCTGACAAACGCGAACCAAAGGCCAAAACATTTGTTATTGGAATTTTACAGAATTTCAATTTGGTGTTAGGGATTTGAAAGGTTAATCTTTTTTCAAGACAGGAAACCAATAACAGGACAACTTGGTAAAAAAAACATAAACTATAGTAATTTCAAATACCTAACACCAAAGGAACAAAACTGACATAGGTTCATGTTAATATGAGTCTTGTCTTCTACGGCGACACACATTTGTGATACAGATTAATGTTAAAATGAGCATTTTTCAACAATCTACTTTTAACAGTTTTAACATCCTAACTTTGTCTATACTATCACTCTATCTTTTGTGACCACATGTGGTGCTGGTTCTTCGGCAACCTCCACACCCCCGCTGTGGTTTGTATTCCAAATTGAGATCACAACAAAATAAAATATAGATTAAAAAAATGACAAAGTTTAAAATAAATCGACATTATAGATTAAAACACAGAACACATTCCAACCAAAATTATAAATTAAAACACATTAAAATATTAATTCCGACAAACCCATTTTAAATTTAGAGTAAAGAGATCAATTGAATCGAAGGTGTACAGATAATACCTTTAACAGAATCATTGAATTGTAAAAGGCTGCACATCATCCACCTTGATCATCCTTACTTTCAGTGTCAATCTATACAGTAGAAGTTCTCCGTGGCAATAAATAAAACGACGAGTCAAGAATGCTTGGAAGACCTGATATCCCATTAATATCAGCTAAAATAATACTTTCAAATTTAGAAAAGATTGCCTACCTAAAGATTGTTGCAACAGTACTGCGAAAGCATTTAGAATAGCAAAACTTATGAATAGAACTGAAGGACAATCGATAAAGAACAAATAAAATAAACGCTACAAAATAAGTTTTAAGAACTAAATACCAAGATAAAATTGAACAAAAATGAGAAAGTGCTTCGTACTTACTCGAGCAAGAACCTGGTCATGCCATAACTCGCGAGACTCAAGATCCACCACCAGTTGCAGGTGACCCACTAACCTAATCAAGATCATCGGATATGTTTTGCGACAATCGATGATGTTGCTAGTTTAGGAGAAAGAGGAAGAAGAATAAAAAATTTAAAACGGGAGGTGACGATAAGAAGAAAGAGGAATGTATAAAAGGACGCAGAAGAAACAGCAAAAAATCCAACAAAAGCGTGAAAAGCGATTAAGCCAAATTTTCAAAAAAGAAATTGTGATACCCTGTTTGCTTTTCATTCATCTCCGATCCGATCCTTGATATTCGGAGATGTTGTTGGGATGTTGGTGTTGTTAAAGAACTCTTTTTGTGTGAATAAACTTGGACTTACTCAAATAAGTCGTGAGTTACTCGAGTGAGCGTGGGTAATTACTCGAGTATGATTTTGTGTTACTCGAGTAATCAGGAGTGGTTCATACTTCATGATGTTTTGGGATCGAGATTTACTCGAGTAAGCTTGGACTTACTCAAGTGAGAGGGGTTGAAATTCCCTTTGAAGCCAGAGTTACTCGAGTAACACTCTGAATTACTCGAGTAAGTGATGAAATAACTTAGAAACTTAGCAAAATGTTGTGTTTTGTTGTTTAGGTCTATTTAATACCCCCACCCAACTTTTCCTTATCATTTACTCCAAACATTCTGAAATTCATCTCTCTTCATATTCCATTGCTTGTTATTGTCTCCAATCGATTCCCTAAGGTAAGAACACTCTTCTCTCCCTTCTTTTGCTTCCATTTTATTGTTGAATGAATGGATTTGTTGGGCATTTTGGGGAGTGACGAGATGAACTAGGGTTTCGGATTTGGGGTTGATACGGGATGTTTCTGGTGGAAAGAGTGTTAGGAGTTGTAAAATCAGAACTTTGAAAGTCTAGAAACACCTAGGTTTAGCTTGAAATCATAAGAATCGAAGTGGTTCATAAATCGGTTTGAATCATTTTGGGTTGAGTTGATTTTGAGTGATTCCGAGTTGTTGTGTTGAATTGGAGTGTAGATTAATGTTCTGGAGGTTGTTTATAGACAATGTGGGTGTTTGAGAGTGATTTTGATCGGTTGAATCAAAAGTTGGTCGACTTGGAGAAATTCTGGGCAATGTCTTACTCGAGTAAGACATGTTGTTACTAGAGTAAGACAGGGTAGGCTTCACTCGAGTAAGATCATGACTTACTCGAGTGAGCCAGGTTGTTTACTTTAGTGAGCCTTGGGTTTACTCGAGTGAACCAAGATTTTGAGGGACCAAAGTTGTAATTTTGCATATTCGAGATTTCTGAGAGTTCGGGGACTTATTTAGGGGATTCTGACTACTTGGAGAGCTAGTTAACAATCCCAGTTTGCTTTGAGGACTATTTTGGAATTTGTCAAGTATCGGCGACTAGAACGGAATTTTACATTGGTCGGGGACCAAACTGTAATTTTACATAGAGTTTGGATTTTGGATCCAGAGTGATAGATTATCATTTGTATATGGATTTTTGGCGACTTGAGAGTCTGCATTTGTATTTGGATAGCCTGTATTTGGTATTGTCAGGGTACCACATTTCGATATATGTTTGTTGTACATGTTCAGCTTCTCGTTCCTGCCAACAAGACCAGCCACCGTCGAGTGGGGTTTGACCGGTGATTGCACTTGAATTTTCATATGAGTGAATATCAGCTTCAGACACATTGATTGTGTCTCAAAACTGTATATATTTTTGTTGTGTACAACACATATTTGAAATTGGACTAATCCGATGATTGACTAATGATAAACTAGTTATATGTTTAATCAGGATTTCATTTTGAACTAATATATATGTGTTATATATATCTACTTTGATTTTGATGCTGTTATGCATGCCTTTGATTTCATACTATGTATTAGTATGTTTTGATTTTTGATGAGACTCCACTGTTACGGGGGTAAAACGTGGCATTCGGTATATCAATGCTTTGTGAAAGTCCAGCTACCAGGGTTGCCAGTAGCCATGTGTTCTGATCCAACACATGATTTGTTATAGATGTAGGCGGAGTCCACATCACTTTGTATTAATGTTGGATGCACACCTTTGCTTTAGTCCCATGTATATGATATGAGTTTTGACTCGAAAATTATGTTTTGAATCTGAAAAAGGATTTTTAAGCCTATGTGCCTGTTGAATGCTTTGGTTGCAAACCTTTGCAAAATGAATTTTTGAAAAACTATTATTTATATAGTGTGTGTGTGTGTGTATATATATATATATATCTGCTTGTGGCATTTTTGAATTGTTTTCAAAACAGTCTTTGTGAGGCATGTATGAGGCGATCTGGAGCGTTATTCCTCATTGAGCCTGACCCTCTTTGTTTCTCTGTCTACTATGATTCTCTTATCACAGGTGCACAGACTTTTGGATGCGGAAACCGTTCCACATCTTGACACCAATGAGACGTCTTTGGTTAGTGATGCCCTTTTGTTCGGGCTCTTCTTTTATTTTTGTTAGAGTTCCAAATCGGGATGTTGTAGGGTTACGGGTTTTTCCATTTGTATTTGATATTATATACTTATGATATATCTTTGGATATATTCGTTATTTGATTTATGATATTTATTTTACTACTTATGTTTTAAACGATAAATGTTTTTGTTGAACGTTTTGAATAATAATTAAACGTTTTGGGTAGTAAGTTCTGATCTTTGAGGCTTATGCGAGATGGGGCAGGCTCTCATAGACGGTTCACCTCGTACGCCGGTCTCAGCCCGATTTTGGGTCGTGACAAAGGTGGTATCAAAGACCTAGGTTTCGTAAGTATGTGGTAAGTGTGGAGCATAGGTATCTTTGATCGAAGGGTCAGTGTGGAGCATAGGTATCTTTGATCGAGTCAATTTGATTTGCTTCTATATACCATTTGACCTTTGAGTCGGTACTGTGGTGAACACTTGTATTGACTTTGCATATATAATTTTGTTTGATTGCATGTAGATATGGATGTATGTCGTGGAAGAGGCCGCGATAGAGGTCACGGTAGAGGTCGTAAGAGGCCTAGACGCGTACCTGATGAGGCTATCTCACATTTTGTTGCTGATCAGTACGACCAGCATGATGTGCATAGTTTGCCTGAGGTCTCTGCACCTCAGCCTCAGCAGCAGCCACCACCCACAACTCTGATAGATCTGCTTGAGCGATTCACCTAGGTTCTTTTTACAGGTGGAGGCACTTTTCACCAGACATGCTATCGGAGGTCAGCCAGTTCTGCCAATGGTTGAACCACCAGTTGTTCCACCTCAGCCTGAGACAGCTGCACCAGCACGTGTTATAGCTCCAGTAGAGCCACAGTTAGACGTTGTGTCTCATCTCACTAGGTTCCTAAAGCTTGCTTCGTCTAGATTTGTGGGTGCAATGGGAGATGATACCTAGGATTTCACCTTCGCGGTGGAGAGATGTTTTGATATGATGGAGCTCACCGATGATGCTTTGAGGATCCGACTTACCATACTTATACTGGATGGCCGAGCGGCCAGATGGTGGCAAGGTATGGGACCGGGTAGGATTACCTCCTAGGATGAGTTCAAGATGAACTCACTTTGTCTGTCCTTCCTCGAAGTGTGAGGGATAAGAATGTAGACTAGTTTAGTGAGTTTGAGTAGCAGTTGGGTATGTCGGTGACGGAGTATGATGATCGGTTTAGGGAGTTGAGTCGATACGCACCACCTGAAGCCAAGAGCGAGGAGGCTCTGGCAAGGAAGTTTTTGAATGGATTACTACTTAGGATTAGCATAGCAGTAGGGACTCAGAACTTGCATACTGTATCATAGATTGCAGAGGCTGCAAGAGGTATGGAGTATCAGGACTAGAAACCTCCAAGGGAGCCCAAGAGGGCTAAGACTGAGGGTATGTCTGGAGGCCAACAGGGTCAAAGACAAAGTAGTTAGCCTGATCATAGGCGAAGACAATCCTCTGAAGGACAGAGGTAGGGACAGAGCGAAACTAACAAGGAGAGGGGAGGAAGAAGAAACAAGCGGCTGATGATGGAACCTAACAATGAAAGACCACGATCGCAGACGGGAGAGAGAAGGAGCGACGGGCGGTGGGAGGGAGGGATGAAACAAAGGCATAAATGAAAGAGAGACAACAGCGATGCAAGGGAGGGATGAGAGAAGATGACGAAGAGGAGCGGATAGAGGAAAAAGGAAGTGGCCTCAAAGAAGGTGAGTGATGGGTGTGGCCGGAGATGAAGGAGAGGGGAGAGGAATGGTGGTTATGGTTTAGGTGGAGAGGAAGAGAGAAAGATAGAAGAACATAGAGAGACAAACTGAAGAGAGAGAAAAAGTTTGTGAAAATAAGAAGAAAAATTGGATTTTATTTGATATTGAATATGGCATTTTAAAAAATAAAATTTTAAAAATGGCATTCTTAAAAATCAAAATTAATCAAGAGTTTAAAAAATGGCATTCTTAAAAATCAAAATTAAGAATGGTCTTATTGCAAATCATAATTTTCAAAGTGACACATGAGATAATTAACTCGCTAAGATTTTCAAGAAGTAGGGGCTGATTTTTAAGAAATAAATCTCAAGGACTAATTAATTTATAACTCATAACATTAATTCTAAATGTAAAATTCATAATTTATGTTGGGATCCAAATGCGCAATCACCCGCACAAGAAAATAATAATAGAGAAAAAAGAAGATAACACAAGAAATCTTTAACGTAGTTTAATAACTCAATAGACTTACGTCCACGACTCTATTAAAATAAAGATTACAATTTTTGGATAGACAACATTGTTAAACCCCTCTTACTCACAAACTCAAAACTCAAGTTACACCCACTCAATTAACTTAGTCTAAGATTTGTAATATAAAACAACTAAAGCTTAATGTCTATTTATAAGGGAATCCATCCTACATCTAAGCAATGTGGAATACACATCTTCAAAAATCTCTCTTATAGTCGATGTGGGATTTGGTGAATTATCCCAACAAATCTTTCCTCTATCTAAATCTCCACACATCTTAACAGTTTTAGAAAAAACCCGACTCCTTTTGCAGTCTTTGTCTTCATTGTTCTACTACCTTATTATTAAGAGAATATCCATCCAAGTAGTACATACTTTTTCCTTTCTTCCTTCCTTGTAATACCAAATTATTACCTTTGTACACCTTGCAAAGCTCTCCATTACCAATATACTTGCACCTTGAGATACTAATTCTCCCAAAGAAATTATATTGGCTCCAACATTGAGCATGCTTAAACTTCACATTTAGGAAGTGTTTTGACAATATCATTATAGAACTTCAGGCGAACTCTTTCAATGCCTTCAATCTTCAACTTTGAATAGCAACCTGCATAGATGTAGAAAAAATTTCTATTTGTCAGCAAAATGTCAAAAGACATTTTATTTTTACAAATAGGAATGTTAGCAGGAGAATCCAAAATCCTACTAGAATAATCTTCAACAAGACCATTCGCAGTAGTCAATAAAACGTCATCTTGCCATGCTTAAACTGTGGGCATCGAGATTGCATGTGACAGGTATCTCCGCAATAAAAACACTTAACAAAACTCACGTCTCTTGGCCGAGATCGCTATCCTCAATCACAGTCGCCCTTCTTCCTGTGATTTCTCCCTTTTTCACCACCCTCTACAACTATGAGTAATTGAGGACCAATATCATCTTCCCCTCATTCTCCTTCAAGACCATCATCACTTAATTCAACTGGATCGTGTTTTTCCTACTAACATAATTTGCACTAATGGTCTGAAAGATTTAGGTAATGATGCTACAATAGCATTGATTGCTCTTCTTCCTCAATTTTCTCACCCAAATTTAATAGCTGGAAAACTAACTAATTAAATTATTAATTTGGTCATGGATATTATCTTCCTCGTCCATTTTTAGTGTCTATAGATCCATCTTTAGATACAACCTGTTAGTCAACAACTTTGATGCATAAGTGCTCTCTAAATTTTCCCACAAAACTTAGGAGATGTCTTTCCCAACACAATAATTTTAATTTGGAGAGCAAGTGCTAACCTGATATTGCTAACAACCTTCCTCTCGATGGTACTTCAATCTCCATCTTTCATGTTGCTAGACTTTTCATCCTCTAATGCGATGTCAATACCATGTTGTACTAAATAGTCATGAATCATGCTCTACCACAATGTGATAGTACTTTTCCATTGAACAATGGAACCTTATACTTCAATGTCGTTCTCGACATATTCTTCACCATTCTGCTTTTGCCTATTCTCCTGGAACTAAGCCTTCAGCTTTGATATCACTTATTAAGGCCCAAACATGCAATCACCCACACATGAAAATAAATAATAGAGAAAAGAGTAGATAACACAAGAACGTTTGAACATGGTTTGGTCTCTTAATGGACCTACGTCCACAACTCTACTAAAATAAATATTATAATTTTTGAACGAACAAAATTGTTAAAACCCTTTTAATCTCACAAATCCAAAATCCAAGTTATATCCACTCAATTAACTTAGCCTAGGATTTCTGATACAAAATAATTAAAGCTCAATGCCTAATTTACCATCCTACGCCTAAACGATGTGGGATACACATCTTTAGAAATCTCTCTCGTAGTTAATATGGGATTTGGAGAGTTATCCCAACAATTTCTAACAAAATTATTTTGAATTTAGAATCTCTTGCATATTCTTGAAAATATTAGACAAGAACTATAGAAACCTAGTAGATTATTAAGTTATTTAAGAAGAAATCTTCTTTTTGGTATCTTAAGCGCATAAAATTTGGACTTTAAAATTGAATCCAAACAGTCATTATTTACTGTTTATAAAATTAAATATAGTATGGTTAATTGTTAAGACTGAGATGATAAATGTGCACCTAGTGTACATTTCTATTCAAAGCTTAATAAGAGGCTATGCTAGTTTAATTTTTCGTTGGATAGTAAATATATGTGTATTGCTATGTGAATTACTTGTGTGCAATTATGTCTTGTTATTTATCAAGTTTATTTATGATATTCACTGCTTATAAAGTCAATTGATACCGAGCCATACGAGAACGTATGTTGAGCTATGTTGGGCTTATGTGGCAACAATTGTAAAATCCTAGATTATGGAAATCTAACGTGTACTCTAAGAGCAAAAGCTCGTGCTTCTTTGAACTTGGTTATGACCGAATTCAAAGAGGAGTAGAATACCACTCAACACATTTTTGACTGAAATTTCAGTAAGATGTGGAAGTTAGAAAATTCCATTATGTTCTTCATCTTGTAAGTACAAAGGATGATTTAATCACTTGACTATTCTTACAAGTATCAAGGTGCAATTTTTTTGTAAATTGCATTTAAGGAGCAGTTAGTTGACATGACACTAACTAAAGCTCGTGGTCTTTGACCATTGTTATTAATACTTGTTACAAGTGTCCTAATCACGCGAGTAGAGGCATAAGGCCTATATGATTAGAGAGTTTAGTGATCTTGATCATTGTTTGATCAAAGACGAGGTCCAAAGTTGTTTTCCACTTATTGCCTAGAAGTTAGGAGCAAATAGAGTTGCATCTAATCCATGCTTATCTCATACATGAGATTGTGAGAAATTTGATAAGATATTATTATATTGGATAAATTTCAATGCAAAGATGAGGAAAAGGTTTAAGAACCTTAAGTCCTTAAGAAGTGGAGACTAGATAGAATTTATGAGGAAAACCTTGAACATGGACAATGCTGACATTTTATGAGTGAAATGTTAAAAATCAAAGGCGCACAACATGTGAGGTGATGAACTTTTGAGGGTATATTGCTCAAACTCGAGCGAGTGAGAAGAGTTACCTTGTTCAATGTTTTTACTTGAATATCATCGTTGGTTGACGGACAATTCAACTTTTAGGATCCTCACAATGAAGTTATGATGCGACTTCATTAGATATCACCTAGTTCTAGTGAGAACAAGTTGAACATGCAAGAATAACTCGAAAGTGAGAGTTTGATGATTTGGCATGTACGAATTAGCTTTGTACAAGAGCCAAACCTTTTCTTGCAATAGATTCTGTCGTAATCTTATTGAGTTTGCCTTCAATTCGTATTTTAACAATAACGGTATTTGTTACACCGCGTTTGAGTGGGTATCTACTGTGTTACTAAAAGTGGTTTCTTAGTTAAGGCAAAAGAACCTAACTATTGAACTTTTTAGTTTCCATTCCTTGCTACTTCACGTAGTTATGAGGAATTATATGAAGTTAATGCACTCAACTCAACCACATTGAAAAAATCGAGTATATCAATTAGTTCAAGTAGGAGTATTAGGCAATTGTGTAAGTCAAAGTTGTCTAATATGCGAGCATTGTGAATAAGGGAAACTAGAGAGAAAACTATTTTTAAAAGGCACTACGAGCTAAAATACCCATTGCTGCGAATCCACTTTTGATGTTTGATGTCAAAAGATTGAGAGGGCAAGATGCCTACTACTTCATCACTTTAGTATATATGACTGTGGAAGACACATACATATCTATTTGATTTCTCATAAGTAAAATGGTTAAGTTAGTTCTTACTTCTTGCAAGGCAAGATGATAATCAAATAAAGCTTTGTAGATCGACTAAGGTCGTGAACATCGATAAGACTAGTTCAAAGCTTTATGTGATGATAGGGAAGTGAACATAAGTTGTTCATTTCTACACTCCCGACTAATGTGCATAGCGGAGAGGAGAAAATCACCTTAATATGGTGAGAAATATGATGGCAAAGGCCACAACATTCAAAAACCATATACCCTTTAAGTGTGTTACTTATATATCTCATAGGTTGTGGATAAGTCATATGCATGACCTAAACCACTTAAAACCAAGAGATATATCGTCAATGTCCACGGTTTCTTTGTCAATAACCACAAAGAAGCTTAAGGTTTAATATACATAGCTGTGTCAAAATGATACATTAATCGTGTGACAATAAGAATTGACATAATAACGAGTTATAAGAAGTCACATTCCAATGAAATAGGGGCCCATTTAATTCGTGGAATAAAATAGTATGGAATAGAATTGTTATTCCATGGAGTAGCAATTCTATTCCATTGTTTGGTTGGTGGAATAAAAAAAACTGTTTAAAAAATTTATTTTATCCCTATCTTATAATGAATTAAAAATTGGTTAAACAATAAATTTTTACTTTTATTTTTATTATATTATTATTATTTACTAAAAAATGTCATTTTTTAAATCAATTTAAATATAGCTATTAATTAAAATAGAGAATAATAAAAATTTATTCGATTTTTTAAAATACAGATTCTATTTTTCCGGAAAATCTAAGATATTTTGATTCATATTCTCTATTTTCTTTAAAGAAATTATTTTTTTATAAAATATGTCTTCGTTGAATTATAAGCTTAAACCATTGTCTACAAATTAATTTTGCTATTTCTCTTAACATTACTATTTTATTCAGTGGGCCTAACATTAAAAACTGTTATCTTTTTTTTTAATGTATATTTGTCATTATAAAAATTAAGTGGGACAAAAAAGAGAAATATAATTTGAATGTATCACTAAAAAGTCAAAGAATTGCAATTCTTAGCCCCATACTAGGAATTGCAATTCTGCATATTTGTGGAATACCAATTCCACCAATCAAATATAGTATTATAAATTTCATGAGGAATTTGTATTCTATTCTAAGTCTATTCCATGAATCAAACATGTTGTAGATTTCTTAACTAGGATAAAGTGAAAATGATTTCACTTGACTTGACATTTAGTAACTAAGACCCGTAGGATCACTCTATCCGAGTGGAAAAATTCTTGAGGATGATGAGGGATGAGGAAGAAAGTTGGGTTATGTAACTCAGTAAATTACAAACTTAAGTTTAAAATCTCATGAGAGGGTAATTTAATTACAATCTTGAGATAAACTTAAGAAATGGTAATGTAAATTACAACCTTGAGTATACAATCTCAAGAGATCAATCCGAGCAATGGTTATCTATTTCTCTGAAAGTGATGCATCAAAAAGTCTAGAAATGATTCAACTTTTGTCCTATGTACCTCAAGCATCTGCGGATGTTCCTGATCCTAACTTAATTGGGAGTAAGATTACTATTTTTCAGTGGGAGTAGAGAACTTTATCCTAATGGGAGTTCCTATATGGAGCTTGAACCCAGTGGGAGCATTTTTTGAAAATGCATAAGTTTAAAAGGGATAAAGTCTCGCGACGACATTTTTTGAATAAATGAATCGATCGTGATCATTTTAGTAACTCCACTAGTCAAGGACGAACATGCAAGTATGTTAGAGGTTCACTTATCCTAGTAAAATTAATACGAATTAAAGCAATGGTAGTGTAAATGACATTTGAGAGATTAAACTGTGTTTGAGTACTAGTTAATCTACCCAAAGGGTGAGCACCCATTGGAGATAAGTGGATACGTGAACGATAGATCGATTAAGGCATCGATAATTGCTAAGGGGAATTTAGTCAACGAGATTGGAAAGTCTAACTTGTTGAAAGATTTACCTTTATCGAATAGACTTTGGTATTCAAGCTAGTCTATACCTCAACCTACACAATGGACGTAGAGACTCTTTTTCTCAATAGAGAATTTGGAAAAAAAAGACTTATAGGTTAAACCTAATGGTTTCATCGTATAAGATATGACCTTAGACAATCTTCGAGAGAATGATATACTCGTATATGTTGTGATAATACCAAGGTGAATCTTGTCATTCTTATCTAGTGTAACGATCACACTTGAGGTAGAATTGGTCTAGCATACTTGAATTACTCTAAAGATTGGTCAAGATCCAACTTTGAGATTACTAATATGGGTTGATCTTGGGGTCAAACTCCAAGAGATCATTTGAGTGAATCGTTGTACCTCTTCAAGTGAGATGGATCAACAAAGTACTTGAACACTTTAAGATACATAAATGCATAACCCATAAATGGTCTGTGACTAAGAGAAAGTCTATTGGCAAGTGCATGCGTCCATAAACCTATGAGATAGGAAGAACGTGCAAGGAATGTTCTTCATACAAATGTCATGTGAATGTATTCTGTAGTCTAATAAAGAGTACATGTGTTGATTATAAGACCATGTCTTGTAGTGATACCTAGGTATGTACAATGCATAGAGTTTGCTATGCAGTCAAGTTAGTTAGAAAATATTGATCCAACACGTAAAAAGGTTGTTGGAAAGTAGTGAATGAGATACTTGGATGCTTTAGATGTACTGCAAGACACTGTGTTATCGTAAAGACTTACGATAAAATGAGACACAGTTGCTATTTCATGTAATGATGTGGACTGTAGGAAAGTCCATATATTTGGTTATGTGTTCTTGCTTGGCTGAAAAGCTACCCCACGTAATAGTGAGGAACACATATAAGTGTGGCAAAATAAGCTGAGACCATAGCTTCATTAGCTGCAGTGCAATAGGAAGGTTGGCTACAAAGTGGAAAGATCCACTTAGCACTAACCACCTAAAGAACCCAAGACTGTCCTTAGTGGCAGTCGACTCCATTTGCTTAAGGATCGAGAAGATCTATCATAAGTCTAAGCAAATCGAGATCAAGTATCATTTTGTGAGAAACTTGGTTGCACAAGAAGAAGTGAACTTGCGAAACATGATCATAAGATCTGTTAATAAAAGTGTCACGACCCATTTCCCGGGACCATGACCGGCGTACGAGGTGAACCGTCTATGGGAGCCCGGCCCATCCCGCACAAGCCTCCATAGTACAGAACTTCTATCCAAATATCATATTTAAAGAAATATGAAAAACAAATAAAA
>CAODLS012341846.1:0-20134 GCA_948243855.1 Flueggea neowawraea | reverse complement strand
CTCTATTACCATCGAAAGATTCTGAAATACCATGGAACTTCGAGAACTCATTCTTCACTATAGAGTTCACTAACTTGCCATCAACTGGACTAGACAACTGACCAAGCGATTTGTTAGGAAGACCAAAGACATACTCAAGAGTTCTTTCGACAGTCTGATCACCAAAATCACCACAACACGAAACAAGACGGGTTTTCGAAGAATTATCCTTCCCGTCCTCACCATTCAAAATCACGGCCAAGCCAGAAGAAATCCCGCCACCAAGTCTTATCCCATCATCAGCCATCTCCAAACCAACAGGAAACCCACACTATCACTCACAACTACCACTAAGAAAAACAATTCAAGAACAAGTTCCCATCAATAGGAAAACCACCAAAGTCAAAATTCCTCCGACGAACACCGATCAGAACCACCATCCTACGACTTCGATACCTAGCCAAACGCGAATATTCCCTAATTCAAATCATTTCCATCACAAGCACTTCAAAAACAAACAACTCAATCTCTCTCCAATTACTCGGGAATCACACCCGAACACGAGCGTAATCTCGCATTATTTCCTCAAATTTCCCGGTAACGAAACCCCAATCAAAATCAATCTTATAAGACCTTCCGTACAGCAGACTCAACGGTCAAGAAAGTGGAATAATAAAAATGAAATAAGAGAAACTTACAGGGAGGCGCGTGGGGGATACACGTCACAGAGGAGGCAGCGAGGGCGGCGAGCTGATAAATATATAATTAGGGTTCTCTATGATATAATAATTCCGATATTAATTCAAAGTCGAAAGAAAAATTTCCCTATTTTTTATTTTAAGCCATTTCAAGAGAGGTGGTGATGTAGTTGGAGAGTCTTGTTCTTTTATAGAGAGAGAAAACTTGCTCCGGAGCGTGTGGCTACAGAGAGAGAGAGAGGAACTGTAGAGGCGTGGACTCATCACTCATGAGAGTTTGCAAATTATTTTTTATACCACCATCGTGGGTCTGACTAGACGAGAGTTTGCAAATTTGCATATTTTTAAGTAGCCATCTGGATTTAAGTGTTATTATTAAGACTTATGGTGCTTTATATAAAACGTATAACCTTACCAGGGTTATACCACACTGTAAGAATCGTCCTCATTTACGACCTCTGCAATATTCAAAATGACTCAGAAGGAGGAAGTTATCCCACTTATTAGAATCTATTTTAAAAAAATATTTTTTTTATTTTTATTTTTTGAACGAGGCTTTTTAAGGGTAACGTTTGTGCCAAATTTTGAGGAAGATAAAAGAGGAATGAAACCACCACCCGGGACGAACCAGGCGCTCCGCCCTGGTCCAACACTTCCCGACTTCCCCCATGGGGTTGGCTTGGTGGCTGCAGCTCGAGCTGCTTCGCTATTCGGTTAATGGACACGTGTTTTGTTGGTGACGATTGGGGATGTGGCGGCTGCTGCTATTGTGCGCTTCTGGGGGTTGTTGCATTCCAAGTGGTAAGACTGTTTTCTGTTGAATCGGATAATGATTGAAGATGGATTAAGAGGAAATTTCCACGTCTAATTAATCAATTTTACTCCAGGACCACAGTTTATTGTGTCACATTTAAATATTGATGACAAAATGTTAATGATTTTATTTGAGATAATTTATTTTCTTAATTCAAATAAATTTATAAAGAATTGTTTATTTCCTAGAAATTTGAAAATATTAAATTGTTTATTTTAAAAATTTAGTAGATTATATAGTAAAAAATTAAAAATCTATTATGTATTTTAGAACTATAATTATAACGTGCTTAATCAATATGCTCCAAGTAAATACTTATAAAATATATTTGAAAAGTATATCAATACGTACAATATTATTTTCATCATTTTTAGGAAAATTAAGTTGCCTTGAATTATGGTCTACCTAAATCCATTAAGAGTAGATCGTCTAGGAAGGAAACATTGCACATGTAAAATTTAATTATTGGAAGACTTAAGTCCATATGATCTGTTTACCAACAAAAATTTACTTAAACATCAAAATCTAGATTCAAATCTGATGAAAAATACTTACAAAAACAAATCAGTAGAGTATCTACGTGTCACTAAATGTCCATGTCCATCCATGTTCAAGAGTTTGGTCCCACAATTCATGGAATTGCTGGGAAATTTTCCCCATAAAATACTACCTTTGTCCCAATTTGATAAACATATTTTTTATTTAAATGTCTCAAAATATAGGCACATTTTTCTTTTTTATTGCATTTATTGTTAACGATATTACAAATTTGCTCTTATTTAATCTTTCTTTTAACTAATTCATTAATTACAAACACATTTAGTTAAAGAGCATAAATGAAAAATCGTATAGAATTAAATGATTTTAATTACTAAAACTATTACTTTTAATTCTCGTGAAAAGTAGTTAGTTTCTATCAAATTGAGACGGATAGAGTATATTAGTTTAGCAAACAATAACAACGCTCTATTATAAACATTTTGATAATGATAGCAAATATTCAAGAGGTTGTTTGGTTTTCATAGATTG
Source organism: Flueggea neowawraea (assembly GCA_948243855.1). Lineage (NCBI taxonomy): Eukaryota > Viridiplantae > Streptophyta > Magnoliopsida > Malpighiales > Phyllanthaceae > Flueggea > Flueggea neowawraea. Next base: position 17,614 of record CAODLS012341846.1, on the reverse strand, counting down.
AGTGGCAAATAATAGATACTATCAGGAAAACATGCGAAAGAATAATACGAAATTAACGTAGAGGTAATAATTACACACAAAAACACAAGAATTTATGTGGTTTGATCAATTCGATTTACGTTCACGGGCAGAGAGAGTGAGCTATTCTTTATTCTCTTTAGATACGGCAACCAAAAGGCTTATAAGATTATTTCCTAGCTACCTATTTATATACCTATTTATATGTTTATAATGAATACAAGTCAAATTAGGGCAACCCAAAAACAAGGACACTAAACTCGTCTAAACTCCATCAAGAATCAAGACATGGTCGAAGGCAACAAAAACAAGGGCAATAAATCGTGTCCGCGTAAAATCAGACATTACTCGGTCTGGGACACGGCTATGTTCTTTACTGTTTTGCCAAAATTTGCCCTTTTTGTCTCTAATCCGTCCCATTTTGACTTGCATCAATTCCTTCAAGGTCTGACTTCAACAAATTTTCAAGAAAATCAATTCAACCTCAAAGATACAAATTAATAGATTACATAGTGAAAAAATGGAAAAATTAACTCGTTTTTTAAAATCACAATATGTCAAATATATAATATATTGTGTTAACATGCAACAAGTCTAACACTCGTCGATATTTTAATTAAAAAGTATATAGAGCAGAATAAATTAAAAGCAAGAAACCAAGCTAAAAGCCAAAAATACGAGCAAATCACAATAAGATTCGTTTTTCCTTAAATCAACAAGATAAGAGAAAGTGCAAGAGATTGTTTGCTGGTTTCGCCAATGAATGATTCCGCAAAACCCCACCTCTTTATTTTTTTTTTAACAGAACCCCTTTATTTTCTTTTTGGTACCTCTCGAGCAAAACATAGTGCAAGACACGGCCGCCCTTCTCAAGTACACCGTTTTGCTAACAAAAATCAACCCTTTTACGATCTTATACTGTTTGCATATGGAATCGGTTTCTCTTGTGTACATAAACTCACACAAGGTTTTATTTTTGACATATTTAATTAGCATATATTTGCTTATTTAAAAAGTGTTCAAATATATCATAATCTATAAAATATAGATGATTTCTTTTATTTTTTATTATGTAATATGTTTTTGTCATCTGTTACTAGCTAGATTTAATGAAGTATTTGTAAAAGGCCGCAATCGTTCAAGGTTAATTAGTAATGATTAATACTATTAACTACATAAATTTATTAAAAAAAGTGAATACTTATTTATTTTGATGGTTTACCTTCGGTAGAAACTAACTACAAAGTAGAAACTAAGGAAAAGTACTGATTAAAAACCATAGTCTCTTGAGGACCTTGAACAACACAATTGTGGGCAGGGATGGATTACTCCCGTGACTCCTCATGATTCTGTACTCTCTTAAAATATAATACATATATTAGGTATATTTATAGTTTATTTATGATTTATTGATAGTATATTATATGTATTTATCGTCGTTGGATCTCCACGTGGATTTAATTCTAGGTCTGTTACTGAATGTGGCTTTCAAATTGCCAAGGCAGCATAAGGTGATGATGAACTTGCAAGCTTGTGTCACAACCATTGACCTTGTCATGCTTTTAGGCTACATCAAAAGTTTTATATATAGCATCATTCTAAATTAAGAATCCTAATGGTCTAAATTGATGTTAATTTGGTGCAAATGGAGGAAGGCCAAGTGAGCTATTAGCATGAATTTGTGTTATGCCGTACCCACTTTCAATTTAGAATTGTTATTTGTCACTAGATGTTGTTGACCTAATTTATTATAATCACAAGATTAAATTAAACAAATGCTGTCAACTTAATTGAAGCATCAAATGACATGGCATCTCCAATTTTTGCCCTTTATGCTTGCTTCGACCTCCCTTTTCTTTATCTATTCTGTGTAACACTTGTCCTCAAAATATATATTACCATTGGAATCCAACGTTTCTATCTTCTTTTATCTTCATGTCAAATGACAAATTCAACAACGAATGATTTTATAATTCATTAATACTGAATTCAATTTTAACATTAAAAAATTGTAGATTAAATGTGGGCAAATAAAATAACTTATAAAAAAAATGACAAATTTAACGTAATAAAAATTACCATTTAAACTACCTATTAAATTTTATTTTTATTGTATAATTTATTTTATAATGCATTTTTATCATCCAATTAAATAATACAAAACACAAACGTCTAAGTCAACAGTATGCGAGGGCTGTTTGGTGGTGATATTCCTCACGGAGGCATAATACACATGGAGCGCTACAGTGAGCTGGATGCGCAATTTGGCCTTTCATAATTCCTCTCTTTACTTCGCTCCTCCATCTCTCACATCACAAATCTAAATCACCCATAGTGCGCACTGCACACCCGGCGTGGACTAGCCGGAATCCTCAATGTGCGGTTTCTACCATGTAAAAGCCTTTAGCCACTTGAACAAAAAGGGCGTCAAACTCGCACTGTGTAAGTAACACTCACGGGATAAAGCCGAACCAGGGAGATGAGAGTATACTCGCTGTCTCCTGCGAACAAGTGGGTGTGGACAGGGGTAATTTTGGAAATTCGGATCAGACAATTGCCCCGCTCGTTAGGTGTAGAGTTGCAGGGGTCACACGTGGAAACTGATAATGCAGTTGGTTGTAATAATGCCACGTGGACGACTATTCATGGGGTTGCATGGATCGGTCATAATACAAGCGCTTTGTTTAGGTGGGTAACACGACACAGTTCTGGAAATTTAGCCAAGTTGTGGATTTATAATAGGTCGGTTCTTGTCGAAAATCAAAATTTTAAATTTAAAAAAAGTAAGATGCACAAAAGAATAACTTTGTAGCCCATGTCTTTTTTATTGTTAGGTATTGTGGATTATATCTCTCGACAATTGCACGTTAAGTTTATTTGTTGAGTTATTGTCTACTTTAAATTTATGGATCCTTATGATTTTGTCTTTAAAAAGATGTTTAAGTGGTCTGAGAGAGAAAAATACTTATAAACGATCATTGACCTCAACGCTTAGATAATGTGAAAGCATAATACTATAATAATTAGATCTATCTATTCGAAAAATTATCTACTCTAAACTTATAGACTTATATGATTTTGTTTTTAAAAAGAACACATTAATGGGTTAATAGAAAAATATGTCTATAAACGAGTTTTATCTCATGTCCAATCAATATGGAATCATAACATTACAGATAGAATTAGACCTTCCTTGCAACGATGATAATTGCATCAAATGTTAGAGAATTAAAGGAATCCCTCATTATCTAAGTGTAAGGGTCTTTTATACTTATAATTTGGAGATAATTCTCTCAAGTGTCTTTAATTAGACCTAATATTTAAAATAGCATCAAAATCACTCTCGTATAATATAACAAGGCTGCATTCATAATTTAAGCAGAAGTAGACAAACTATAGTATACATTTAATTTGTGATTAGTTACTTACTCTATAACGCGACCATGCAAAATTGAGACCATTTGGCTGGCAATTAGCCTTGGTGAGCTTTTTGTAGTCGGCACGAGAATTTTAGTTACCAATTTTGGTAAGAGACCAACTCTCTTGGTAACGAGTGTGACGTAATTGTTTTGAACCTTTCGATATATCTCTATTAAAGAACGTGTGCCATATGGAAAACTCCAGGCCCTTTTTCATTTAAAGGTCACTTGTGGATAAATTATGATCTTCTAAAGATTTCCAGCATTTCATATGATTGTCATGACCCTTAAATCTTATAATGAACAATAATTATGCTCAGCGGTGGACCCATGAATCAAAAGAGGTGGGTCGGTGCTAAAATTGGAGTTGGGGACGAAACCCGCATCTCAAAGGCAAAGGTGGATCGACCTTGAAGAAGTAAGAGTATCTCGGACCTTCGTTAGCCAGCCCACCTTGCTTCGCCACTTATTATGCTCTAAGATGTCGTAATTACACGTGAATTGTGATGAAGTTGTTTGAAATAGGATAACGGGTTGAATTGGATGATACATAATGTGCCTCATATTTTTTTATCCAATATGCTGCTAATTTATTAAACAAAGGCGATGGTGATTTTCACTTTTTTATATTTGAACGTGCAAAATTTACTATCAGCTCTATATGCTGTTCAACGTTGTTCAAAGAAACCATCTGTATCAAATAATTCGACTCAAATTACTGCATAACGTACATATTATTGGGATATGATATATTTTAAAGATTGTAAGGCAACACAAAGTTGTTTACACCCCCTTAAATCATAATATATAAATTATAAGATAACTAATAGACTTATATTCCATTGATAATAAAATTATCTCCAGAAGTGAGAGGTTCAAGCCTTAAGGGGTCAATTTCTTACGGAAGTCGATGCGAAAAAACTAACCCATGAAAGAATGAGAGGCTTGACTTTTGTCCCGTACAAACTCTCTAATATTTAAAGTTGAATGCTTTAGACCTCAGACTTTTACTAGCAAAAAGTAATTTAGCACCTAGGACAAAAATAATTAACTCCTGTTACAAATATATTACAAGTATAAGAATTCAGTTTTTGAAATTACAAGACTATAAAAAAACCTTTTCAAAAATATTAAATATTTTCATTTTGTTTCTATTTCATTCTGTTTTCATTTTTTTATTATGTTATCAAATTGTTCATATTCTGTTTTAAAGTTTTTGGTTTTCATTTGATTTTTAATTTTGCTTTTTTAAGAAATTAATTCCCTCTCATTTGGTTTTGTACGAATTGATTTTTATTTTATTTTCATTATTTTTTTTCATTTTAATTTGTTTTTAAGGTGTTTTTACTATTTTTGTTTTATTTTCAATCTGTTTTTTTTAAAACGAACTACTTTTTTATTTTGTCTTTATTCAAATTTTAATCTTTTATTTGATTCTCATTTAGTTTTCAAATTTTTTAAAAATAAATAAGCTGTCTCTCATTTGTTTTTTTATATATACTGTACATTTTTTAAGTTCAAAAAATTCAAACAGAAATGAAACAGAAAAAAACACATGAACATAATTAGTATCTTTAACAAAAAAAACCTATAATAAGAAACAGAGTAAAATCAGAATGCAAACAGAGTTAAAAAAAATAAAGAATAAATGTGGGCTTCGCATGTCTGGCATAAATAACAACACATGTGCTTGCTTCTCTTAGGGGCACAAAACGTGTAAATAAAAGATGTAAGGACTATGCGTGTAAAAGTTTAAAAATTAGAGGATCGAATTGTGCAGATAGAAAAGATATTTCTATAATTTAAATTTTTGTTATTTTCGTGCATGTTGTAATTTCCTCAATCAATATTCACCTACCCTGATTGTGCCTTATTTTTCATGGATTACTTTTAGAGTGAATTATGATTTCATCTTTATGATTTGCTCTAATATGCTATCTCGTCCCCATGTTTTAAAAAATCAATGATTTTGTCCCTGAAATCATGGTTTATTTTAAACAAATATCCGTTAGCAAAGGAAAAAATCATTGATTTTTTTAAAATGCAAGGACCCGAAATCATGTATTACAACAAACCGCAGGGATGAAATCATTCGTCACCCCATTTTTACAAATGCGTTAAATGGACTCTCTACTGGGTTAGATCCATGTCGTATGTACATGAAAACCAAAGAAATCATCAACAGTTTTTCTCTCTTTAATAAAAAAAGCATAATGAATACAAATGTCTCTGAACCATCAAGGAAGCCAATCGTAACTTTTTGAGTTAAATGTGGCTCATTTCTTAATTCTTGAACCATCATCTTCAGTCATTTTCAGTTCCTCGAATATTATTTGGTTCAGAGGCTTTCAGTGATTCTTTTATCCCGTTTGTTTCATTGGAAAGAGAGGGAGAATAAAAGAAAGGAAATGAAATCAAATTTCCTTTCCATTGTTTGTTTCAATAAAATTTGATAGAAAAGAAGAGAAAATAATTAAAAAGGATAGAAATGGAGGGAAATCAAAGCCCATTTTTATTTCTCGCCAAATTAGTAAGAAATAAAGGAAAATAGTATTTCCTTTCCTTTCTCTGATTTTCCTTGTGTCATTAAAGATGTCAAAAAAAGCCTTAGTTTCTGAAGGATAAAGATCGAGTCACATTTAATTAATTGAGTGAGGGACCAAAAAATGACCGACAGTTGTTCGAGTATTAATAATGATCACTTTTTTGTTTAGGGACTCACGCATGTATCAAACTAAAAAAAAAAAAGAAGAAAATGCATTGTAAGTTATGGAGAAGACATATTGCTCTTCAAAAAAAGCAAGAGTTGGCGATGGTTGTTTGTATGGAGGATTTAATTCCAATAATAAAATTAATAGTGACAAAATAAAACTATAGGGGCTGTTTAGTTGGAATTTTTTTTATTATTTTTTACAAAATTAGAAATCAGAGATAAAAAATAAAAAAAATGTTCAAAAATAATTTTTGATTAGCAAACATATTTTCTAAATATTTTTTATTTTTTAAAAAATAAAAATAAAACAAAAAATAGAAAACAGAAAATTATTTTATAAATTAAACATAGCCATGGTGTTGTAAGTTAAAACTCCAAAGAATAAAGAATACTCTCTTATTATCATTTTCAAGATGCACAATATTGACGAAGAACAATACCTTAAATTATTATCTAAAAAATCATTATTATTTAACGAGGAGATCACTGGTGTGTGTACGTGTAAAGAAACTCACTAATAACAACGAAGGTAAGGTTTCATCAACTTTCATTTTTAGATCTTGTGCTAATTCTGTTCCTAGATTAATTGTTGCGTTTGAGATTTTCTTAATAAGAGCAAAGAAGAATTTTATGGATAAAAAAAAAAAGAGCAAAGAAGAATTATTCGTGCCACAAAAAGAGAATTTGTACATGCGTACAACATATATTTATGTTTGCATGCATTAACTTCAAAATGCCAAGTGATAATTATGTTCGAGTAACTTATGCTAATAAGAATGGTTATCATTCTTAAACTTACCAAGTTCTTTAAGTTAATTTATTGCTTGGGGTTTAACAATAGTTGGGTGAGAAATAATTATCACTTGCCATCTACATAATAAATCAATAATAATTACACAAATAATATACTAAAATATTATAATTTTTTTCTTGATGAATGATAGTAATGTTATTACTCTATTTAATATTATTTAATTTTTATTATTGTTAAGTTAATGTATTTTACAAAATATTTAATATTATAATATAGGACCAAATACATGTACACGAGGTCCACATTGATAAATTACGGATTCATGTGATCCACTTTCAATATTTTAAGTAGAAATTTCAAAATTGCAAATTTATGTTGCCAACTTTATAAAAACATAGAAGTAAAAGATATCAATAATATATAAACAACATACAAATAAGATGCTGTAAATTTGAAAATATAGAACCATAAATTTGAAAAATACACCTTGAATCAATAACTAAGGGAAAATGTATCTGTAATAACTGTGCGGAAGAAATATTGCAAATTTATGTAGGCTAACCGCATAATTTTCTCTATAATATATATCTTAAAAAAATTAATAAATATGTAGTTAATTATGCGGTATGTCTAAATTAAAATTCAGATTTGAAGAAATAAAACCCAAGGTTTAGTAATTAAGTGAATGCTAAATTTTTTAAGTGTTGGTTGGTAATATGTCAATTGTTTGAATTTTGTTTTAACAAATGCCAGATTTATTATGTATATAGGCCAAAATTTCACATTTTTTGTCTTTCATTTTTTGATCCACTTTCTCTCTCCTTAACAAAACACCTAGATCTCTCTCTTCTCATTTGTTCTCTCTCCTTTCCTTTTGTTCTTTTTCCTTTCTATCCCGAAACGTCTCTTGAAACCCTAGCAACCTGCCGTCTCACTTGCAACCTCAACCGCCTCGTTTTCTCTACTCTATCACGTATGTTCTCGTTGCCATCGTCTCTCGTCGCATTTGTTCTCGTTCGTCTCTCCTCCATTGCGTTCGTCTATCCTATTCTCCTCTATTCATCGCTTTCTCTTTTTCTCTTGTCCTCCTCCCTTCAGATCTGGTTCTCCATCCACATCGCCCTCTCCTCTGTTTAATCAAATTTGGACTCGGCTTGTCTTCTTCAACACACGACGAGACGATAGCGAAGGGCGATGGCATCTGGCATTGGAGGAACAACGGTGAGGTTCTAATGGTGGCTAGGCTTCTGTGGGTCAACGACGACGATCCTTGGTGTGATGGAGGGCTGCTAGGGTTTTCCAACCCTAGCATGTTCCAACTTTTAGCCATTTACAAAAATGTCTCTAATTTTCAAAATTGTTTTTAAAAACTCTAACATGTTTCAGTTTCTAATAATTGTTTATTATTATCAAAAATAAAAAATGTATTATTGTTCAAAACAAGAAAAGATTTGATTGTGTTTATTTAGGTTGTTATATTGACTTTGGTTGATTTTTTTTTAATTATATTGAGCTTATGAAGGGATGGATACATTTAGAGACTTACTAATACATTTTAGATACCTCCATATATATACCTTCAGATACATTTGGATACATTCGCAAACCACTGGACACCAAATTAATTTTTACCAAATAAAATAAAACAAAACTAATAAATATAAATACTTAAACCTAATTTAAGAAATATAAATATTACACAAAATTATATAAAAATTAAAATTTGGATACATTTGGATACATTTGAATATATTTGGATACTAAAAAATTATAAAAAATTGAGATTTGGATACATTTTGGAGACTATTGAAAAAAATTGTAAATTAGAGGCATTCAATTTTTAAAAATAGTGTATCAAAAATTATAATTTGGAGGCATTCAATTTAACAAAATATTATATCAAAAATTGTAATTTGGAGGCATTCAACTTAAAAAAATATTATATCAATAATTTATTAACTCGAATTTTATATTAAAAAAATTGTGATTTGAAGATATTTAGATACATCTTGATACATTTGGATACCACCGGATACATTCTGAAAGATTATATTTTTTCCTCCATTGGAATTTGTCTTTTTCGCTAAGATCAATTTATTAAAAAAATATAGTGATTTTTTACCAAAATATCTCAAATTCTAAATCAATTTTTATGTCAATTAAAAATTTAATATTTTTCCAAGATATTTCAAGCTTGTTTTTATATTTAAGAATGGTATTGTGCATGATAAAAATTTTTCCCAAAAAGATGAGGCCCATAAGAGGGCTAAGCCCAACTTAGCATGGACCAAGATTTTAGGAGTAAAGACCGAACCGGCCATACCCACCCCAACGGTGAATATTACTATTGGAGAAGTTCCCTAATACGCAGCGTTTTGCTCCAACCGTCTAGATTTCAAATGTTTGCGCCTCTCTCTAGGATCCCCAATTTACAAAGAACAAACACATCTTAGAAAACCCTAACGCACAGAACCTATTTATTTCTCTCTCTCTCTCTCTCTTCAAAATTCTCTCTCTCGTCAATCGAAAATTCGAATCGCGGATCTACCGCCTTCTTTCCCAAACCTTATCTCTGTCTCTCTCTCTCTCTCGCTCTCTAGATTTTTGCTCTAACAGCGTTTCTCAATAATGAGGAAAGGAGCCAAGCGAAAGAGAAGCCAGAAGGAGGAGGAGAAGAAGGAAGACGCCTCCAATTCGACGGCGTCCAATGCTTCTCCGCAACAGGACGAGAAGAAAGGTCGTGGTGGTCGTGCTGAAAAGACCAAACACGAGCCCAAACCTGAGCTCTCTGAGCCCGAATACTTCGAGGATTAGCGTAACTTGGTTGTATTCTCTTGCTTGATTTGCAACTGTGTTTTTGGATTGAATATTCCTGAATGTGAATTAAGGTTTGCATCGATTTGTTGATTGAGGGCTTTATTAGGGTTACCTTTTTCAGTAGATTTTTATACCGTGCTCCGTTGAGTAAGTTTGTTTGGTTGCTGAACTATCTTCGACTTTGTTATGATATCCGTGTTCCGATAAGCTGTTTGCTTTGTTGCTTTTTTGAGTAGATTTGATTGAAAAAGCTGAAAATTAAGTATTGTTCATTTAGTTGAATTTTTTCTTAACGAATGGGTAAATGTTAATTTGAGCGACTGGGATTTTCCGCTAACGAATGGGTAGTTTTCTTTTCTTCTGTGTTTGTGTCGTGGCTAGAAAGTGTGGCATTGTCCATTTTACTAAAGCAGATTTGCGAAATTTTTTTTGTAGGAGGATTTATGGAAGCAAGCGTTCCCTGCCGGGACGGAGGTCCGATTAAAGATTTTGAGATTTTATTTATCAGTTAAAATTGTGTTTTATGAGTAAACTGGTCTCATTATAGATGTGGTTTTGACCAGTGGGATCTATTGGACAAGGTGTACGAATTCAAGTGGGACTTTTCTAACTTGGAAGTAAGTCACCTAATTGTTGATAGTTCATCAGTTTATCACCCTGGTTGTTGCTTCATATTGTAGGCTTAGTTTCACTAATGTGATATTCGAAATTCAGAAAGCATTTGAAGAGGGGGTAGTTCTACACGGGAAGAAAGTTGCCTTTTCGGTTGTTCAGAACGTAAATATTTTGCTTAATATTTTATGTACTGCACATTGTTTTTGGATATTTCATTCATGTTTTTTTTTATAAAAATAGATTTATGCTGCTTTTTCCCCACTCTGCGAACAATTTTTTAACTAATCACTAAACATTTATACTTTGTTTTTTGCAGCTCAAATGGTCCCTTTTAGGGGTGAACTCAAAATGATTTATGTTCCTGCAGTTGTTGCTGTAAGTTTATTGAATTTATTGTGTTTTGCCACTCTGCTAACAATAAATATTTTTACTTAACTGATATCCAGTGCACGTTTATTTCTGTGATATCTCCAAGTGTTGGGACTTCGCCAACTTCCTTCTGGCCTTTACATTGTGCCCACCTGTTTATTGAGTTCAGAATAAGTTGTACAATTTGTGTGGTCATTATTAGAAGCATGGAAATTATTTGAAGATTAGTTATGGTGCTTGACAATTTATTTTTTGTAAGGATTATTTCTCTTGAAACCCCTTTATTTTTCGCAATCTTCTCTGTGAACGTTTTCAACTATATCTTTTGAAAATAAAAAGCAACTGCTTGCATTTATGATGTTTTTTGTTTAGAAGGCATGATCATCTTAAAGTCTTCTGATTCATGACCTTCTTCTTTATGTGTGAGAATCATACTAAGTTGCACCAAATTAATGCTTGTCTGATTGTGTTCCCATTGTTGAAGTTTTTGTTGAGTTTTTCTGTAGAAGAAACTTTGTTACAGTGAAGAGCATTAAGCAATAGGTGGGGTCATATGGAACAATTAATAAACAAATAATATGCTACAAACAATGGGGCTTGCTGACCCTTTTGATACTTTAAAGTGTCTGAAACTGAACAATAAAAAGATGCCTCAAAGTTCTGAACTGGATTGTGGATTTTAATTTCCTATTTATCTCTGTTTCAAGACACTGTATGGGAGCATGAATGCTTTTCCAACCTCTAAAAGAGATTAACAACAATCCCTTGCACAACACTTGTGTGTCAAGCTATTTTTCAAATGCTTTACTTAAAGCATGGTGTATCTTTTGTTCTTTTCTAATCTTTTGAATGTCTGGGGGAAAAGAGAAACATCATTCTATAGGTGTACACATTCTTTCATTTTGATCCCCTTAATTGCTTTTGTTTGTTTCTTTATAGGTTGAGTCACCGTTCCCACCTTCTGATAAGATTGGGGTTAAATCAGTTCAGCGGGAATCTGAAGAGATAATTCCCATGTAACAAATGAAAATGAATTGGGTTCCGTACATTCCTTTGGAGAATAGGTATCTATTGTTATCTTTTTTACTGTAAATTCTAACTCCATGGAATTATTTTTTATCCTTTCCCCCAATTTTATCCTTATATAGATACAACCAAGTTGAGAGACTCAAATCTCAAATTTTTATATTTTGCTGTACTCAGAGAAGGTACTGAGCTTTCTCTCTTTTTCTATCTTTGTTTCTCAGTATGTTTTCTAGGGCTTGTGCTGTTTAATCAGTTTCTATTATAGGCTCAAAATTTTATTGCAATTGTAAATATCATGTAGAGCGCTGTTTCATATTGGATTTTTTAATTGCATGTTTTTAGGATTTTGTTTCTAAGAAATCACTTAGTTTGATCATTTTTAACTATGAAGTCCTTTTGTTTGCTTTGTAGAACAATCTTCAGTCATTCATAAACTCAAATAAGTTATTCATGCTTATTTATGTCTTGCTGTTGTTTCATTGCCTTTATTACTATTAATCTTCTGTATGCATGAATTTCTTGACTATATTGCGAAATATGGCAAGTAATCTATTTTTAGTTCACTTGCAAATGGCCTGTTTCCTTGGACAAAGTCTATCATTAAAATAGTCTATGTAGAAGTATTTGAATAAAACACTTTATGTCAGCTTTCATTCAGGTAGCATGGATTCATGAATAGGGTGTAGAAGTCTGTTTTTACTTTCTTCTAAGAGAACTTTTGTTTAATTACAGTCAAAATGATACTTTGAACTTCCTTTTGGCTCTCCTTTTCCTTGATTTCTCTTTCTCTTTTAGTTTATATGTGATGATTTGGCAAGTTTGTTTTTGTACCCGATAATTTTTCAATGCACACTGCATATCATGTCAATGATAGCATATGATCACAAGTTGTGCACGTAAAAGCCTTTTGGTTTCTTGTGCTAATCACTTTTGTACTTATATGCGTTGTTTGTAGGTCTGCCTTGAAACATTTGAAGATAGAATGCGTAAAGAAATTTGAATACTGCTTGCCATGTGGGTTTTCAAAGCACTTATGTCGAGTTATATTGGCATTTTAATTTTTCAGATAACTTTAGTACTGCTTACTTTGTTTTAGAGGAGAACTGATCATATTTCTTCATATGCCCAATGTACATTGTATACTACAGCATTGCATCCTGCTTGGTTTTATTAAGGAAAAAAATCTTTGATTCTTCTGAAAGATCTCTATAACCCCTTAAAGGAGGATGAGCTTGAACAGAGCACTGTGGTTGATATAATGTTTCCTACAGAACCACCGGTAAGGCTATAACAGGTTAATAGAATTAAAGTGATATTTTATTCTAAAATCCTTTAAGTGAACTTTTTGTTTATTGACACATACAGGTTGTATGCGATTTCAATTGGGAGTTAGATGAACTTGAGGTACACAAGTAATTTCTGTTGTCTGTTTCCTAATTTAACCGAGTTATGTTCCAGACTTACTTTATTTTGTGTTTTCTGGGTCATATACACAGTCAAGAGTATTGCAAACTAAATGCAATGTTACTTATATTATGACCTCTTCTCATTGTTCAATTTGGAGTCCTCTCCCCATTGTTTATTTTTCATATTTTGCTAAAATAATAAAAGGAAAAAAAATGTTACAAATTGTTTTTTATTGTTTATGTGAAATCTGCCTGTTGTCGTGTGCATTAGCTAATTTGACTATTGTTTGATAAGCTTAAAATCCAATGAAAGTAAAATGTTTCTGGGAGAATCTTCTGCTCTACCTTATGTTTGCGTAATTTTATCAACCTCCCTCAGTTATGATTAATCAAAAATGAAAGAAATTTTTCTGCACTAAATTTTATGTCAATACACGGGTTCGTTGACATGATGTTCCAGGAGGAGGAAATATCTGAAGATCAAAGGAATGCCTTTAAGGTGTTATTCTGTACACATTTCAGAATCATGTCTTTCCTCTTATTACAAAAATTTTATTGAACACAGTTCTTTTGCTTTCTCAGGATTTTGTGAGGGAGAAAGTTAAAGAAGCACAGAGCTAATTGAGAGGTATAACGTAGTTTATGTCCTTCCCTGTAATGTTTGACACTTTTATGCATTGGAAGCTGCTTTCTAATAATCTTTCTTTTGTTTAGGCGAGGGAAGCCAGGAAAAAGGCCTTGGAAAATATGAATGAGGAAACCAAATGTGCATTTGAGAGGATGAAGTTTTACAAGTTCTATCCTGTGCAAACACCAGATACCCTGACATATCACATGTTAAGGTAAAATTTTTGATGTCTTCCTTGTTTACCTCTCCTGTGTTTGTAATTTAAGGTTTTCTAATCGAAAGAAATTGTTTTGATTATTTTGCTTTTACTAGTTGAGTTAATTGGAATTAACTGAGGCTGTTTTTGCTGATGGGAGAACTTTGTCTTCTTGCTATAAGCGTTCGATTGAAATTGAATTAGCTAGTGTTCAGACCGGCAATTGCTTGATTTGTTGATATTTCTTGTAGGTTGCGTTCATCAACAGGTACTACGGGAAGGCCCATGAGGTTCTATGAATCGAGGACATGAGCGACGGAGATCATGTTCAGAGTCAAAAGACAAATCAGATTGAAGATTTTGTTCAACTATGAGGAAGTTGGGAGGCGTACCTCTGGTGCTCCGTTTACCTTATCTATCAGCCTAGCCTGACTAGGTGTGGCTCATGAGAAAATGGAAACTCGTAGTTTCAGAGTTTCAGGGGAGAAAAAAATCAGGTACATCTTGACGCTAGAGAGAGGCATTTGTAGAATAACATTGTTGAGATATTCCAAAATTTTCAGCAACGTCTTGGCTTGGGTTGGTGAAATTTTCGTAAAGCTTAAGTTCAGTCTTGAATTCTTTTCAAATCCTTTAAAAATCTTCATTATCATCTCTATGACCAACAGTAATGAATTTGGCAATTATGAATAAAGAATTCAAGATTCAGTAATGAATAAAGAGTACTTGATGATCAATTATGCAGCTTTTCAGGGACCTTCTGAGCTGAAGCTGTTTTATTTGTCTTGGTGAATGATAATTATTAGAATCTGGCAACTGCAGTGTCTCAGAATGTTGGGGGGAAGATGAATCTCAGGTTTTAAGTATTCTTCAGCTGCAGCTGCTCTTCATTATCAATGAATGAATTACGGATGTGTTTGACTAAGAAACGCTTTAAATAAATTAGCAAATATGATAAACCTGTTGGACGACGGGAGAAATTACCCCTTGAAAAGTAAGAATGTGGTCAAAAACCTAAGTTTACAGGTGGAGCACACAGATTAAAATGTTAATTATCTAATGCATGAATGAAGTTTATATGATGAGAAAACCAAAGCCTAAACAGTTTTATAGTATAGCCTAAATGTAAGGCCTTGAAGTCATGTATTTGATTATGCGAGAGTTTATTTGACGTGATTTAGAAACCTAGGAGTTTTTTTTTTTGTTACAGGAATTGAACCGGAGACCAAAATTTACAAATAACTTAACTGTGAAACTTCTAAAATTAGGGTTGTTCGTGGGTCTTAAAGATTTTCGAACTAAACCGAAAAGAACAGGAATTAAAAAAATCGTTAACTATTGACTTTCTCTAAATCGAATTGTTCTGAAATTTTTATTTGGAATGCTTCTGTATCTTAAGTGATGCTTGTATCGAGAACTGTCTAAATCAAAGAATCAAAACTAATACCAAAAATTGATGAGGTTAGATTTTTCATTTGTTGGACAAAGAGTGGTCAACATTGAGTTTTTTTAAGTTTTAATTATGAAAAAAATGTAGAATTTGACTTGAGGATGATTAACGTACGTGTGTCCAAAGTCACGCACGTGTGTATATGTCACGTACGGTAGATTAATCTCAAGTACGTGAGTTCGACCGTAACCTGAAACAGAAGCAACGAGGTTGATGGAAGAAGTGATCATCACGTACGTGAGACAAAGTTCACGTACGTGTGGGGTATCAAAAGTACGTGAAAAATGATTAAAATTAAAACGGAAAAAATGAAGTCTTGAATCACTTGAAGGTATGAAGCCACATGTACGTGTGACATGTGAAGTCACGCACGTCAGACATACAAGACAAGATGAAGGTTTCATCTCAGAGCATGTTTGAATTTCACGCAGATCGAGACAAATAGTAGAGGCAACGATCAACTATCGATCGTTCACGTATGCAAGAGTAAAAAGTCACATACGTCACATTGATTTACAGTACGTGAGATGAAGTTTCAAGTACACGAGATGCTCCGGATTGAAAATAAAAGCTACTGGATGGTTCAAATATAGAAACGTACGTCAATTATTATTAACGTACGTGAACTGAGAATCTGCTATGATCAACGTACGTGAATGTAATTATCTCGTACGTGTGATGGACCTCAATTCAGGTCACGTACGTAAGATTTGTGTCACGTACGTGAGAAGACTCTGACAGTGTATTAAATGCACCCCATGTTGGACCACAACGGCTATAATACACCTCACAACGGTCTGAAATTAAGAGAGACATAAATACATGCTTGGGAGGCCAGAAACAACAGACACAACATCTGAGCATTTAATTCTTACAACTACCAAGCATCAAAGCATTGAATTTCTCATTTATTGATACAAGTGTATTTGTTCTTCTATTTCATTCTTCATTTGCTTGTATAACTAGTTTATACTTTGTTGGTGAGTGTTTGTACACACATTTAAAAGAGTGATTGTGAGTGGGATCAAGGGTAGATCCTTAGGTTGGTTTTTGTTCTTGAACCGAAATCAAGAACCTTGTAACAATTCTCATTTAGCTAGAAAGTGAAGTTGTAATCTTTGAGAAAATTGTTAGTGGAAATCCTAAGTGGTGATACTTAAGTAGTTGATGTAGGCAAAGAGTTGGCCAAACCACTATAAATTCTTGTTGTCCCTTCTTTGCTCCTTTCAATTCCAAAAAAGTTACAAAGTCACTTATACCACACTATTCAACCCCATTTCTAGTTTGGTAATTGACTCAACAATTGGTATCAGAGCTTGGACTCTTATTTGAAGCGGCTTATCAACCGAAGAGTCAAAGATCCGGGATGACTTTGAATATGGGAACTCATGCCGAAAGTTATGCGGTAAATCATCCTCCATTCTTTGATGGCTCCAACTTCAACTCTTGGAAGAAAAAGATGATTTTTTTTCTTCAATTATATGATATAGAAACTTAGAAGGTCATTGTCCTAGGTCCTGAAATTACAAAGAATAAAGATTGCTCTATCAAGGAGTACAAAGATTTTGGTGAGGAAGATTGGAAGAAACTCCATACAAATTCCAAAGCAACTTAACTCTTATATTGTGCATTGAATCCGAAAGATCACAATAGAATTTTCTCTTGTGAAAATGCTAAAGAAATTTGGGAAATGTTGGAGGTGACTCACATTGGAACCACTCAAGTCAAGGAGACAAAGATCAATATGATGCTACATGACTATGAGTTGTTCAATATGAAGGAAGGAGAAAGCATCACTAGTATGCTTAATCGATTCTCTGAAATCACCAATGGTCTTGCGTATTTTGGAATGCCTATTTCAAGTAGTGATAAAGTCAAGAAGATCTTACGATCTTTGACAAAGGAATGGGATGCAACGTTTACGACCATTATGGAGTCGAAAGACTTGAATAAAATGGAGTTTAGTGCCTTGATTGGTTCTCTCATTAACGATGAGATTGTGTTGAAAAGTAGAAACTCCAAGGCTAAACCAAAAGAGAAGAACTTAGCCTTCAAGGCTAAGGAAGTTACAAATGATGAAGAAGAGGATGAAGAAGATGAAGAGATAGCTCTTTATGACAAAAACATAAGGAGATACAAAAATTTATTGCTAAAAAGGAAGAGGGATCTCAAAAGGGAACAAGAGATGATTATAAGAAGAACT
>CAODLS012341658.1:0-10039 GCA_948243855.1 Flueggea neowawraea | reverse complement strand
ATCATATTCACTCAAAATGGATCTAAACATCTCTGCCAATGATCTATTCTTTCTTTCTACTACACAAATTTGTTGTGGTGTTCTTGGTGCTGGAAAGTTATGCTCTACACCATATTTATCGCACAAGTCCTCAAATGGTTTGCATTCAAACTCTCTTTCATGATCAGTTCTAATAACAATGATAGACATGTTCTTCTCATTTTGAACCAATCTACATCACTTAGCAAACTCGTTAAAAACATCTCTTTTATTTGCATGGAATTTGACCCAAGTAAATCGAGAAAAGTCATCAACAATCACAAGAGTAAATAATTTTCCACCCAAACTAACATGCCTAGAAGGTCCCATCAAATCCATACGCATAAGTTCTAAAACTCTAGAAGTAGAGACTTCTTTCTTTGGTTTAAAAGAACTTCTAGTATGCCTTCCCTTCATGCATGGTTCACACAAATGTTCTTTTGTAAATTTGAGTTTTGGTAAACCTCTCACAATCTCATTTTTTGCAAGTTTTGAAATCAAAGGTAACGGTGCATGACCTATTTTCCTATGCCACATATATGCATTTTCTTCTAAAGACATTAAACATTTTTCATTGAAAGGAAAAACTTCATGCAAATTTACAACAAAAATATTTCCATGTCTTAAACCAATGAATGCAATTTTTTCATCTTTCAAAACAGTGCAATGAGATGATTCAAAGCAGACATTATAATCCATGTTACATAATTGAGAAACACTTAACAAATTGTGTTGTAAACATTCAACCAAATAAACATTGTCAATGGTTGGTAAATGTTCCTTACCCATTTTACCACTACCAATGATCTTACCTCTATTATTATCACCAAAAGTTACATGACCTTGATTTTTGAGAGTAATTTCCACAAATAAGCTTTTGTTTCCACTCATGTTTCTTGAACATCCACTATCAATGTACCAAATACTTAAAGGAGCTCTATTCTTCACTTGTACCTACAAAATCAATTTTGTTTCTCTTCAATGGTACCCAAACTAGTTTGGGTCCTTGTGTGTTAGTCATATGAACCAGGTTAGGAAGAATAGTTCCTTTGAGAATCCATATCTTCTTGACTTTGATAGTTTTTCTCAAACTAGTACAAGAGTGAATACTATGACCATGCTTTAAACATTTAGCACAAGTAGGCACACTAATAGCAATATAAGAATTTTCATTACTCAAAAACTTAGTCATCAAAGATGACTCTATTTGTTAAGGATCACAACCAAGACCATTTTTAGACAAGGAAAATCTTTGCAATAAAAGCAAATTTTCAAATTTTTCTTGGCCACTAGTGAACTTGCCAACAACATAAGAAAATTCTTTTTTCAACCTATCAACCTCTTCACACAGTTTTTGTTGCTCAATCAAACATGAAGAATAATCAATGGAATTATTCTCAAGTTCATGAACTCATTTTTGCAAATTTTTATTTTTGATTTCTAGACCCTTGTTTTTCTTTTTCAAAGTCTTATTGAGTTTGAAAATACTATCAAAGTTATCATTCAATTCATCAAAAGCACTCATCAATTCATCATAAGTAAGGGCATTACCTCATCTTCATCCTCATCATTTGAGTATGAACTTTTTGCCATTAGAGCTAGATTGACTTCCTCCTTGATGGATTCATCATCTTCATCATCGCTCCAAGTTGCAACTAGAACCTCATTCTTCTTGTATCGATCAAAGGATGGTTTTGATGATGAGCTTTTGCAATCCTTTGCATAATGGCCTGTTTTTCCACAATTGTAGCACGTTTCATCATTCCTTTTTTTGTAACTTGAAGTCCTTCGAACATCATCTCTTGGACCCTTTTTTATCTCTCTTTTTCTTCTAAGCATCATTGATTTGATCTTTCTCATGTTTTTGGCATAGAGGGCCAACTCTTCATTATCCTCGTCACTTTCCTCTTCTTCTTCACTTTCTTTCTTGAGAAGAGCCTTTACATTAAAAGCTACAATCTTCTCCTTTGGTTTGGGGCATCCTCCTCTAGTCTTTAAGATTATCTCATAATTTATGAGAGATCCCACCAATGCATTGAAGTCCAAGGTGTTTAGATCCTTGGATTCCATAATTGTCGTCAATTGTGAATCCTATTCATGTGGAAGTGATCTCAAGATCTTCTTAATCTTCTCACTATCATCCATGTGTCTTCCAAGGGAGGCCAAACCATTCATAATTGCTGAGAATGGATCGAGCATAGAAGTGATTGGTTCTCCTTCTTTCATTTTGAAGAGTCCATAATCATGCAGTAGCATGTTAATCTTGGTCTCCTTTACTTGTGTGGTACCTTCGTGAGTGACTTCAAGTCTTTCCCACATCTCTTTAGCACGCTTACAAAAAGAGACTCTATTTGTTTCTTCCACAGTGAGAGCATAATATATGAGTTGCATGGCATTGGTATTGACTTGGTTGTACTTCCAATCTTCATCATCATAATCAATCTCCTTCTTGACAGCCCCATTTTTATCCCTGGGAACTCTGGGTCCCTTCACAATCACCTTCTAATATTCAATGTTCTGACTCTTGAAGTAGATCATTATTTGATTCTTTCATATAGCATAATTTGAACCATTGAATCTTGGAGGTTTGGTGGTAGTCAAACCTTCTTCAAAGTAGCTAAGAGTTAAGTTCAAAGCCATCCCAGATCTGCATTCTTTGGTGGTTAAACTGACAGAAATAAGAGCCTAGGCTCTGATACCAATTGAAAAAGCAAATACCACACTAGAAAGGGGGTTGAATAGTGTGGAACTCGAGGCTTTGAAATCTTTTTGTTTAGGCACGTAAGAGACAAACTAAAACAGTAAAGAACACAAGAGAATTAGAGTGGTTCGGCCAAATACTTGCTTACATCCACTACCTAAGTATCACCACTTAGGATTTCCATTATTCTCAAACTTTTCTTACAAATTTCACTTTCAAGCTAAGTTAGAAATCTTACAATTCTTGATTCCGGTTCAAGAATAAACCAGCCTAGGATCTACCATTGATCCCAACCTCACAAACACTATGTTTATGAATGATAAATCACTCACCAACAGATTTGAAACAAGGATACAAGTAACTAAGAATTGGAAATAAACACAATAAAACTTGTATCACCAAGAACAATGAGCAGGGCTCAAATTCAGGTTGCAATCTGTTTGTAGGTCGTTGTTTTCTTTTTCTCTTGATTGCTTTGAAAGTCTATTTATACCTCCTAATATTTATCTAGTCGTTGTGACTCATAATATGCCTGTTGGAGTGTAAAATCAATCTTGATTTTCTTTCCTTTTCAGTGCTTACTCGAGTAACACAAGTATCTACTTGAGTAACTTCGTTATTGATGTTCCAGTGTTGAATCCAGCCTTGACTTTCTCGAGTAATACTAGTCTCTACTCGAATGATGGATCTTGTATGACTGTTGAACATTGATTTCTTTCCTTTTTAGGCTTGATTGACTTGAATCTCTCAAATCTGAAAATATCCTTACTCAAGTAGGAAAATGTCTACTAGAGTAACTCTGATTTGTTTCACTTTTGGAACTTCTGAATCTTGTACTTACTCGAGTGAAACATGTCTCCACTGAGTGATTTATTGAAATTTTGATCCACATAGTTCTACTCGAGTAACTTCCTCATCCAACAGCCTTCTGGACGTAGTTCTTACTCGAGTAATTTGGGGTTCTACTCGAGTAACTTCCTCATCCAGCAGCCTTCTAAACCTAGTTCTTGCTCGAGCAATTTGGATTTCTACTCGAGTACATCTCGTCTTCATGTATTCTGGTCACCACGTTTGGTCGAGTAAGAGTTGTAGTTGGTCGAGTAAATATATTTTTACTCGAGTAATAATGTACTCTGGTCGAGTGAACTCTGGAAGTCAATTTCTCTCGGCACGGAACTTACTCGAGTACCCTCATTTTTCTTCACATAACTTCATCTTTTTACAGCCTTGTTTGGTTTGTCTTTTGGATAGCTAATTTACCAATATTTGTTCATTATCAAAACATAGGTGGATCTAAATGTGAACCACCATTGGTTCCACACTCTTTTCTCTACCACCACCAAACACAATCGAAATCCAAACCATTGAAACCTATTCAAAACGGTTTAAAGTTGGGCTCTAGTGGCTTGAGTAGATTCAGGTAGGAAGATCCAAATAGATAGGGAAGTAAAAAGGGTCGATATGGATGTCCTCGGGTTTTTGATTGATTTAGAATAAAAAAATTGTTAGTTTTGATGCAATTGAAATATGGTTTTGTTGGGTTTTGAAACTCAAAGATTGTTTCTTTTTTTTTTTTTTATTCGGTGCGACATGGTTTGATGGATTCAGAATCAAAAAAGAGAAATAAGAGGGTCGATGTTGATGTCCTCGAGATTTTGATGGATTCAAAATCAAAAATTTGTGGGTTTTGATGCAATTCAAATATGGGTTTGATGGGTTCTGAAACTCAAAGATTGTTGCTTTTGCATTTTGTTTTTTTTATTTGGTGCGATGTGGTTTGGTGGTATCATGTATGGACTTGTAATAAAATGGAGAAACCTGTTTGTGTGTTACAATGAAAAGGGTGGATGTGTATGAGGTTAAGTAGATCTATATTGATAAGGTCACATACATGTTTTGAACAATCAAATTGATGTTGAATTTTGTTGATTTTTTGTTTTTTTAGTTAATTTCTTTTGAGTGAAGGGTGGAAGAGATGTGGGAAACAGAGTGAGAAAGTGAGGGAGAGCCGGGAAGGATGAGTGATGGGGGAGAGAAAGAGTACAGTGGTGTAAATTATGAATATTTTTGACATTAACTGTAACAGATCAACATGTCCTATATGCAACATTTGTTTAGCCGACATGGCACATTAAGTTTGACTAACAATAACAGATATAAGGATCAAAATGGCCAATTTCAAACTAGCAGGAACCAGGAGAGATATGGCACTAAACTTAGGGATGACTGTGGATTTCGCCCTTGAAAGAACAAACTCATTAATCATACTTTTTTTATTACAATATTAGGTCTATTACCTGTAGGATTGAAGAAGGGGCTTGTAAAATTTTCATTTTAGAAGCATCATTTCATCAAACTTTCTCTGTCCTCTCTTGTTAGGGCCTTTCCAATGGAGACCATTGGTCTCCATTAATGTTATGGGAGACTAACAAAAGAGGAAGCTAATGGTGCAACCAACAAACTAAATAGCTACCAGTTGTTCCCCCATTCGCTTATTTTTTTTTTTGTTTTTAAAAGTCTTTTCTGGTTGCTCTTTTTGAGCAACCATGACCAGATATCAACATTTTGACAGTTGCAAAAAACAACAATCATTTTTTTTTTTTAATTATTTGTTTTTTTTTTCTTTATAAATACTCTCTTCTTCCAATTTCATTTTTCTCACTTTATCTCCTATCCAATCTTTTCCTATAAAAAAAATGGATCCAAATTCTACAAATTCTCAAGAACCCAATCCAAATTATTTGTCAAGTTCCGAAAACCAATCATACAATTTTCAAACCCCCAAAATTTTCAAATCCTCCAATTTCTCCTTACCAAATTTTTCCACAAAATTTCATGTATAACCAAAACACCTCTAATGCCTAAAGTATGTCATTTCCTTTTCTCGCACCGCAAATGCAAAATATGTCATTTCCTTTTCCCTACCCCAAATTTCAAAATAATTTCACCAATTTGGATATTGGTTCTGGGACAAATAATTCGAATGCGACGAAATTGAATTCCTTATTTGACTCTCAAGTTTCGCCCATTTCAACACCACTGACAAATAAGTCTTCTTTTACACTAATTGATGAGGACGAGGAAAATGTAGAGAAGCGCCTTCCTTGGAGTATAGAAGATGATCGAAGACTCGCACGAGCGTGCATGTCAATTCCAATCGATGGCATTGTTGGCAATGGCCAAAGTGAAAAAATATTTTAGAAAGGAATTATTGAATATTTCAATGCAAATTGTGGAAATGATGCGCCAAGGAAAGTGAAAGCCACTAAGAACCATTGTTATTGGTTATTACCACTTGTGAATGAATTCAACCTAATCTTCAACAAATTGAAGGACAAAAATCGTAGTGGTTGGAGTGACAATCAAATGAAGGAGCATGCTCTTGAATTATTCTTTCAAAATCGAAGAAAACATTTCACCCATGAGCACGTTTGGACATTGCTGAAAGACGAGCCAAAGTGAGAATGAACTGCTCGCTCCCATGCTCATAAAAAAGAACAAAGAATAATGAAAGTGTTGCTTATATGAGTTCGGATAAATATGTGGAAGCGGATCCTGACGATGATGAGGTTCGTCCAATGGGCCAAAAAGCATCAAAATCTAAAACAAAAGGAAAGAGGAAAGGAAAGGAAAAGGAGACCAAGTCAAGTGGGTTGCAGAGGACGAAATCTTGGACAAATTGGCATCAAAGAAAGATGAAATTATGAATTATAAGGATTCAATATAATGATGAAGGACACCAGCAACATGAATTCGATGCAACTTGCCTTGCATGAGAAGACATACGCCAAAATTAGAGCGAAATGGGGGATTTAATGGGAATTTCGTTGTACTTTAATTTTTCGTTGTTATATGTCTTATGCAATCTTTAATTTCAAATGTAATTTAATTTTTAATGTCAGTTTAATTTTTATGTAATTTAAATTTTAAATATGATTCAATTTTAATATTGATTATTATTTTGGTGAAATGTATATTTTTAGACAACGTAGTTTATTTTTTAATTTTTTTGTAGTTATTCATTTGTAATGGTTTTATTTAAAAAATAGTCGTTGGAAAAACTAGCAGTTTGGGAAACTAGTCGTTACAAGACATATATGTGTGTGTGTATATATATACCTACAATCATGGAATAAAGAGATACAACATGCAACACTACCATACAAATATCACATTCTTTGTGTCTAGAAAAAATGGATGAAGATTATGAGCGATTTATGAAAGAATACTTTGAAGATGAATTGTTCGATGATTTTGACGACCAAATTCCCTTGATGGCCATACAACAAATGTGAAGACGCCAACAAAATGAGTCATCCAACACACGAATTCATCAACAATACATAGAAAGAGAATGTGAAGCGGGACACAAACGACTCAATGACTATTTTGTCGACAATCTGGTATATTCAGAAGAAATGTTTTGTCGTTGATTTTGAATGACAAAAGGGATTATTTTTACGAATCATTGACTTTTTCAAACTCATTCAGAATATTTCCAATGGAGGTCTGATGCAACTTGAAGAAGAGGTCTTTCTCCATACCAAAAATGCACGACTGCAATACGACAATTAGCATATGGAGCACCAGCAAATCTCTTTGACGAGTACATAGGAATTAGTGAGAGCACCGTCGTGGATTGTTTATATAATTTTTGCCGGTGTGTGGTTGAAATTTTCAGTCCACGATATCTAAGAAGACCCAATAATGAGGACATTCAACGCTTGCTTTAATTACATTCGCAGTGTCATAGCTTCCCTGATATGCTTGAAAGCATAGACTACATGCATTGGCAATGGAGAAACTGTCCAGTAGCGTGAATAGGTCAATTCATATGAGGTGACCAAGGGGTACCAACAATCATGTTGGAACAGTTACTTTGACATATTTGTGGATATGACACGCGTCTGTGTTGGTGGTTCAAATAATAACATACATGTACTAAATCAATCACCAATATTCAATGACAAGCTGAACAGGTTTGCTCTAGATGTTCATTTTGTTGTTAACTGCACGACATATTCGAAGGGCTATTATCTAGTTGATGGAATATATCCTAAGTGGTCAACCTTTGTCAAAAGTTTTTCTTATCCAAAAGATCCAAAGAGAGTTAAGTAGAGATGGTAATGGGTAGGGTATGGGTAGGGTATACCACTACCCTAACTCGTATCCGTAGATTATGTTATGTACTCATACCCTACCCGTATCTGTGCGGCTGATAAAAATTATTACGTGTACCCTACTCATAAGGTATATGTTTACCCGTAGGGTACCAATTTAACCGTAGTTTAAATTTAATTTGTTTCAAAGAGATTAATAACGAAATGTAATTTGTTTTTAATAATATTTGATGTACTTTTATTATTACGAATTATCTATTTGTAGTATTTCAAATTCCATGTCTAATGCAATCTTTAATTTTTAGTGTCAATTTACTTTTCATGTAATTTTAATTTTAAACATGATTCAATTTTAATATTAATTATTTATTTTTTCTATTTTTTTTGGTATTATTTGTCAAATATATAATATTTTACTAATTAAAAATATATATTTATTTATGTAAGAAAATATATTTTTATATAATATATATTGAAAAAAAATTAAAAAAATATAATAATGATGGGTTTCGTAAAAAAATTTAATAAAAATTTAAATTATTAGAGTAAAATAATATAATAAAAAAATTAATAAAAATAAATGTAACATCTATTTGGTTTGAAAGTGTGACTAATGGATGGAGATGCCCTTATATATTCTCCTATTCTCTGGTACAAAGAAAATATAATATATTCTCTTGTTCATAAAAGTAGGCTAGTTTTGAGACGTCCACTATCTTTGGTCAGACCAGATTTCCGGGAGGAAGCCAGAGTGGGACGTTACGAACATACAACCTCACTTAAATTACTAAAACATCCCTACCTTCCCTAAATGTAGCAAGCACGCCACATCACAGCTTGACGAAAATACCCCTTACTAAAAAAATATTCCAGCCATCCTGCAAAATCAGAGTACAGAGCTGAAAGCGCACGTTTCATGGTCGTCGAGAAACCTCCTACAACTACTCTTCGCTTCCACCACCACCACCACCTCTCTCTCTCTCTCTTTTAGCTGAATAAATCCTCTCTTCGTTATCGGCACTAGTGATCCATCACGAGTGAAGAAGACGCTCTTCGTGTACACTCCGTTTTAACTTTATCATTGTTGAACACTTTAATGAGATTTTGAGGAGCTAAAAGACATGATTTGGGGAATTATTCGATGGAGAGTTGCTTCGGTAAGTTATTTTTATATATAAATATACATCAGATGTCCTATAAGTTTTTTTTTTAAATTTCGAAGGAGCAATTTGTTTCTGTTTTGATTTTGGAGATATTACTGTTGCTGCTCTATTTGATTTTTTATTTTATTTTTCCCATCTTGTGAACAGTCTGAGTTTGTTGGAAAGTCCATGTCGAGAATAAGGAACTCTGCGATTAAGCCGAGCTGTTATGGTCGAAAGGAGGTAAGTCGTTGAAGTTATTGTAAAGTAATTGAAATTATTAGATTTTTGTTACTGTGGCGAGAAATGTGAGAGTGAAATCTGTTTACGGAATCAGTTTTTGTGTCTGCGACTGATTGTAGAGATGGAAGAAATGTATTTTGCACCATGTTTTCACTTTAGTTCGAAAATAATTTTTGTGAATCTGAGAAAAGTCTTATCAGAGAATTGTTTGTGGGAGTAATTATCACATGCGAGGATTTTTGCAGGCTTTGGTTAATGTAAATGGAGGTGAGCAAGTTCGGCCCTTTAGTTACTGCGCCTCCTTAGGTTAGCATATATTACAATTGAACTAAAGCTTGCTCTATTGTTTTTGGATGTTTTTTGTTGCTTATTTATTTGAATCTTTTCCTTTTAGGCCGTCATGCATATCCAAGTCCGAGGAGGTAAGGGACCTCTCTCATCTTCGTAAATTTTATTAGTTATTCAAAATTTGGTTGTTTCTTCGCTCTATTTTTGAATTTTCTCTGTTCTGTGAAGAATGGCAGGATTGAATGAATGTCCAACAGAAGCAAAGTTTCATGTTTTCTTTATCTCATAGTTAACTGTCCTGTATTTTCCTTTTTTAACTACAGGGGAGTTACTATACTTCTTCAAGCAGACTTTCATATGTGTTTGAGGAATAGGTTATATTCTTCTGAGAGTGGTATTTGACAAGTTTTCCCTAGTGACTTTTCTATAATTGCTACGAATGGTATTCTTACTGGCTTTGTTATCTGTTGCAGGTGATGTCGTTGATGCTGTTGTTCCTTTCATGGGTGAATCCATTACTGATGGCA
>CAODLS012340720.1:0-26197 GCA_948243855.1 Flueggea neowawraea | reverse complement strand
CCAGCATCGACATCTTTCTGCAATGACGACACCGAAGGACTCCTTCCTCTGTCAGAAAAGCGGCAGTGCGACAAAATTTCCCTGGATTTGGGCTTCATCAACGGCAAAGAAGCAAGGGGGAGTAAGCTCTCTGAATGGAATAAATTGAAGAAGAAACGGTTTGACTAGTTTGGCTGGGTATGGAATTTTAAAGACTTGGGTTGGTTCAAATGGTTGGTTATTTTGGTGGTTGGTCCATTATGGGTTTGGTTTGATTGAGAGGCATTTTTGGTTTTGGGGTTTTAGGAGTTTGGTTTCTGGTGATGGTTTGTTGCTGTGGTTCAAAGTGGGTGATGGGTTAGTATTTCCAAAAGTGGTAAGCTCTCTTTGTTTCAACTTATATATAACCACCACAATTTTCAGGACCTGCACTTTACTGAACTTAGCACCTGCTAAGGAAAAAAAAATATTTCAAAGAGCTTCACTGGGCAAAAAGATTTTTTCCTTTCTTCCAAGAAGAATGGAAATGGAAATTCAAGTAGTTTGTTATAGGCCGTCAGGATTTTTCACGGTGCTCTAAAGCTGCAGTACATGGAAAACAAAATTTTGCAAAGTACAAATGCTGCATTTATTTTATCAGGAGGACAATCCATTTTTGCAGGGAACCTTCAACTTTTTTAGGGGACATCAACTCAATTCTAAGGAAATGGTTGAAAATTAAACTTTACCCTTGTTTACAGTTTTGCTCAAATTATAAATACTCGAGGGGCAATTGTTTCCGCCATAATTTTGCAATTATTGCAAAATGAATAAAATCATGCAAAAAGGAAACATTGAGAGCAAATTATGGAGGTGATAAAGTCAAGATCAAGAAGGAAAATAGATTGCAGAAGAAGTTGCAGCAAAATTGGAAACAAATGCAGTAAAGGAAAGTCTTGAGGGGGTGGCAAAATCGTAATTACCGCCTTGGGAACAAGTCAATTCACGTAGGAACATTTTCTTGAGGAGGTGAAAAAATCGTAATAATTGCCTTGGGGACCAAAGAATCACTACAAATCTGGAAACGTGGGAGCAATTTGCAAAAGAATTTGATGGAAGTCAAACGTGACTCATAGTAGCCAAACGAGCAAAACATTATAAATAAGAATACATTACATTGGCAAAAGGATCTCTCAATCTCTCCAACAACAACACAACACCCCAATGAGTTAATTTATCTTTTTATTCATTTTTGTTCTTCAAACTTAGCTTCCTTTTTGTTCTCTATTTTCTTCTCAAGTTCTTTTACTCAACCTTTAATTTTAATAAAGTTATCAATTTCTCATTTTTGCTATTGTTGCTAAAGACGCAAGAGACCCATTGCAAATTGTTTATGTCCTTTAATCATTCCAAATCGTTTGAGTAAGAGGTTTTGATTTCTCGAGTGCGTTTTTCAATCACTTTTAATTTTCAGTTTAGGAACACTATAATTATTTGTCACGCTCGCAATCCAATCCAAACTCACCAAATGACATCATTGTATTCTCGAGTCTCAAATCAAAAAATGGGAAACAAGAATATTGTTTTGGTGTCTCTTAGGTTGTGTATATATGCCACGCTCCTGTCGTTCCAACGAAGGTGGTTTATGGTGACTAGCGACGAGTTGTTCCTTATGTATTCAATCGAATTCTTCCGTTACGCGTATTGATGTAAGTTTTCAATCATCTATTTAATTATTCGTTAATTATATATTGTTTATTCTTGATTGTATACCTTCACTTTCATTAATATTCTTTTCTACATTCTAATTGTATTTGGTGATTTATCTTGTTATTTTTCTAGAATTTGGTGATATAATTTGACGTAATGTTTATTTTATATCTTTATTTATTATACTTTTGTATTTGTTGATGCAATTGGGATTATTTTTTTAAAACAAAGATTATTTGTTGAATCTATTTTTTTTCGAAACAATGTTTGAATCTCCGTCTCGATCCGGTACTGAAATCTCTATCCCGAAATTATAGAAAATCCGTCTCGTCCTGTCCCGAATCCGTCCGATTTATTTCTCCGAGACGGGACCAAATCCGTCCCAAATAAAATCTCAGATTTTCAGGACGGGTCTGGAGATTTTCGAATCTTTGACCCGTCCCGATCCGTGATTAGCCCTAATCCTTTTCACATAATCTATAACATGCAACTTCTGTTTTTCTTTGATTTTTTGAGGTAATAAATTTTTGCTACTACTTATTTTGAGGTCTGCCTAACAAAGTTGGGGTAAGTGATGCCTCTTGTTTGTGAAACTAGCCTTGACAGACAAGTGGGTGATCCTTCCCGTAAAAAAGTGACCTTAATTAACACATAAAAAAGGTTCGTTGCATTCACCTATAATCATGCATTCTTGAAGATCATGAACACAAACATGATTTGAGATTGAGTAAAACCTTTCAATTTGTAATAATTAATCTCCGACAGATTATCAAGTCAATGCCACACATCTTAGATGTTGGACCGAATTATGTCAATATCATTTGTGAATGGAATATGTTTAGTTCTCGTCTATCAGCAATAAAAGGGACGAAATTTGTGAATTAGACGCTTCCAGAGATTACGTCTGACTGTTATGGCCAATTGGGTCACTAAATGCTCAATTTTTTGGCACAAAGATGATACTGTATATGTAATAAAATAAATGATAATAATGGAACCATGTGTAGGAGAGCAGAGGAGTTGATCACGAACATGCAATATTCCGTTTTAAGGATATCCAGACAACTCATCCATCAAATTTGATTTCCAACTTTACGCACCTCAAACCCTATAATGGAAGAAATTTTCACACGCCTACTTTCACTTCACATGCTTCATCGCATATTTAATTCTACCCAAAGACCACACAAACCTTTCCCTTTACTTTCCAATCCAATTTCATGAATCTTTTTCACTCTTATGTTAATGGCTATTGCCCAGAAAGACAAGTCCTGATGTCCTTTGTGAGGCTCTCTCAAAAGGTAAAATAGATAAGCACATTCATGTCTTCAATTCGGAGAAATAGATTCACACGAAGTCTTTTTGCATCACAAGTTTGGAACTTGTTAAGATACAAGAAGATGGAAGTTACAGAAGTATTCTTCTTTTGCTGAACAATGTGATTTCATATTCAATAAAAAATCAAATGTTGGTCACATCCCAATGATGACAAGAAAGTGAGGTTAAACACTCAACTCTCTTCTTGAACCAAATTCAGCAAACACGCCTCATTATCTAACTGAAAGTATCCTATTTGTTTGTGAATCAAAGAGAAAAAAAGAAAAGAAAACAAAATCATATCTGCAAACAAAGGAGACCTTGCTTTACATAGCCCTAAATCCTTGTTGATGCCATTACTCTTCGATCAGTAATGAATCTTCTTCTAAAATTGCCAAAAGAATTGTATGCAATTGATAAAGCAGAGGAAAAAATTACTTGTAAACAAACAATAGATAGAACAGATGAAACAGACCTTGGCATTCAGGCTGGTGATCCTTCGGATGGTGCTCCATGCACTTTAGGAGAAATTTAAAGGTCTCAACCTCGCAAGGGATTGTGAGCCCGCCACTATGATCAAACCCAAACTCCTCTTCAGCCTTTTCCAGCAAAACCTTGAATAAAGAGTGACTAAGGTAGCTCGTGGGGATGATAAACCTCCGAAGCTCTGGACCAACGTAAACTGCCAGATCTCCTTTGGGAACATCAGGTGGAGGACCAGGACTGTGGACGTTTTCTTCGTCGGAATCACAACACTTGACGCTCGCTATCCTCTTATTAAATCCCGGTGGGATGGCCCCATGGTTGCAATCCGAGCAGGGAGGGCTGCTCGTCTTTGATCCAAGTGTGACAGATTGCCATTTTTGGAGAATTTCCTTTAGCCTAACGATCTGCCGAATTCCAGCCAATTTGCTGCTGCTGCTGTTGACGTCCATCTCGCTAGATTTTTATTTCAACTGCGAAACCAATCCCAGAATTGATTTCAGAATGTTTGATGCCAGACATGAAAGTCTCATCAGATCTTCCACTAAATTTAGCATGGATAAAGCAATCAATCAAAGATTGATTCATATATCTACATTTGTAAACACCCCAGCTTACGAATGCATTTCTTCAACTTACATTGACACCAAGATTGTGAAATCAAATTCAACATGTACCAACCAAGTTAGATCAGCCATATAACGTGTCTTATTCATCATCAACTCCAAAATTAACAAAACGGGACGTACTTTGTTCTTTTTTCATTTTGAGAAATCAATTAAAAGAGATGAACCCAAAAAAAAATCATATCCTAGCTACCGACCAAACTATATAAATGATAAGATTTGGACGGCAATAATTTAAATAATTGGATCTTTTGATTCAAAAGTTTCAGCCAACCTATACATCACAACTTCTCTAAAACACATTAAAGTTAATTCTACAAAACACACTCAAATTAGAGTTCAGTTATGCATCTCGAATCAGCCAACTATCACATTTTCAACAATCAAACCACATGCATTACATTAAGATAATAAGATCTACAAATAAAACATGCAAACCAGAAAAAGACATCAACTTTTATACAACTCCGATCACTTCCAATAAAATAATTTTCACAGGGGATAAAAAAAGTAAAAAAATACCTGAAAAGATGATGGAGATGGAATCAACGGACGCAAACCCTCAAAAGAACTCCATGGGGAAGGCTTGGGAATTCTAAGCAGTGGAAATGTGAACGAGCTAGATAGAGAAAGAGAGCTCGTTTGAGACGAGAGGGGAAGGAGAAAAGAAAAACAGAAAGTTGCTTCCTTTTTTTTTCTTTCTACGAAATTCCCAAAGCGAATTTTGGACAAGACTGCGCCTTTTTATTATATAGCAATCCCAAAACCAAACATCACGATAATAGGACACAAAACAGAAAGGAAATCCCTTTTTGTGGGTGAAGCAAACGTTTCGGAGGGTCGGTTTGTGGAGTTTATGGTGTTGCAGAAAAAGCGGGGAATAGAGAGATCTATAAGAGGAAGGAAGAGCTTATTTGTAGCAATGGATTAGCTCAAAAGGATAGTTTTGGTTTTGGGTTTGTTTGAGTTTTGTGCGAGCTATTAGGGGTGTAAGGTTTAACCGTCTACCATAAAAATTGATCAATTCATTTCGTATTACATCGTAATTTATTTTTTTTTATAAATTTAAATTGATTGTGGATCATAATTTTATAAATTCGTTAATTTGTGATTCGACTGCTGTTAATAATGTATTAAAATCACTCAAACTAAACTCCAACTGCGTTACCACATATTGTATATTTTGGTGTATTTTTAAAATTATGTACAATTTTGTAAATTTCTTTATAACTGAAAAATATATATTTTGGATGCTAACAATATGTATACATTAGTATTATATGCTAATTGACAGATAGTGAAAATACTATATAATTGTACTTATTTTTGAAAGACAGTTCATAAAAGTTAATGTATTTTGAAACAATCTTTCTTATTTTTGAGACAACTTTCATATTTTAGAGACATTGCAATTCTAATAAAACAATATTAATTTTATTTTTCAATATTATTATTTATTTTATTTTGTTTGGTTGTTTATTTTTTATATATATTTAATAAAACACAAACCACAAAACCGACTAAATCGCACTATAACTGCTGGTTTAAATTTAATAGATTTAATTGTACTAATAATTTAACTGCGATTGTAATTTTTTTAAATCGTAATTTGCACTTCTTACACTCCTATGAGCTATGATGGAGCGGTGGGTGAGAGAGAGAGAGAGGACAGAGTTTCGGTTTTGTGGGCTGATGTGTCGTTGTGTTGGTTTTTAAGGTTATGGTGGGGCTGTCCACGTGATCAAAAGTGAATCTCAGCAGGCCCGGCCCACTCCACCACAACTCGGTTTCTTTGCTTTTTTTTTTTCTAGTTTTGTTGCTGTCGTTTCATCATTTTATTTCTTTTGAAATTTTACACACGTATCTCAGCAAGACAAATTAATATTCCTTCCAATCTATAATAAATAGTTTGAATATTTACACGTGGTGCAGGCCTAATTTTAAGTTTAACATTTTAAAATTTAAATTTTTAATTGATATAGTCTTTAAAAAAATAAATATGGTGGTTATAATGAGAATAAATCAAATAAATTTAAATTTTATTCATAAGATCATTTATATATTTCATAAAAAAAAAAATATTGTGTGCTCGTAAAAATATGTGATTTTTTTAATATGGTAGAAATAAATAATTATAATGTAGGCAAATCAAAAGACTAATACAACACCAAAACATTAAAAGATTATCTATACGTCAATCAAATAATTGTTTCCACAAAATCTTTCTAAGCAAAGAAATATTATTTTTCAATAATAAAAGCATACACATAGGCAATTTTTCAGTTTACTTGTTGTCCGAAACACTATAATATATATGATATGATGTGTCTCTTAAGATTTCACAACTAATATTTAAGCTAATTTTTAATAATATATCATTAAATGAATTTAATTCATCTTAATTAATTAATCAATTCGTAGAGAATAAAAACAAATTTAATGTGTCCAATGAATATTAATTAAATTAACTATATAAAAAATTATTTAAAATTATAAATTATCAAAAAATTCAAAATATTAATGAAAAATTTTTAAAGATTGCCTCTTCAAGTTCCTATTTATTTAGATTTATATTATCATTAAATGAATTTAATTCATATTAATTAATTAATAAATTCATAGAGAATAAAATCACATTTATTGTGTCCAATGTATATTAATTAAATTAACTATATAAAAAATATTTAAAATTATAAATTATCAAAAAAATCAAAATATTAATGGTTCAACTTTCTATTTGTTTAGATTCATATTATCATTAAATCAATTTAATTTATCTTAATTAATTAATAAATTTATAGAGAACAAAAGCACATTTAATGTGTCCAATGAATATTAACTATATAAAACATTATTAAAAATTATAAATTATCACAAAATTCAAAAAATCAATAGAGAAATTTTAGAGATTACCTCAAAAACCTATTTCTCTGAAACACTATATGATATATGATATGATAGACACACTTTTTATTTTAATTTTTTAAAATATTAACACATTTTCTTACATTTTCTTATTTTATTATATTTATTATTATCAAATTTATAAAATTATTATTATTTAATTTATAAAATTAGTTTATTAATTATCAACACATTTATTTAAATAATATAAATAGAAAAAAATTATAAAATTAAATATAAAAAATTATCTTATGAGTTTACTTTTACAATTATATTTTTTTTGTGTCATACAATGTGTTAAATTTTTTTGAAATGCTTAAATATATCTGCACACACTTTCTCTCTCGCTTACTATCTCTTCCCTCACCTCCTTTTCATCGGTCCTCCATCTCCTTCTCCGCCTCCCTATTTGCTTCTCTCTCCTCTCCTCTTAACTCTTTCCGTTTTAGATGTGATCACCATTTCACATGCACCCATTCCCTTTCTACCCCCTCAGATCTTGATCTCTCTTTTTATCAGTTTTCTTCTCCACTTAATCTGGTAACTCTCGTTTGTTTTTTTTCTTCTGATTTCTGGATTCTAGACCAAACATGCATATCTCATGGATAGTATCTACCAGTATAAGCTCTAGATTCTCTCAACATGTCTTCTGTGGCTTCCACAAATAGATTCAAGTTCCTCATAGGGGCATATAGAAAGTTAAAGGCACTGTAGAGAACCCAACGTAAAAAAGAGCAGCAAAACCATTTAAAGAACCAATCTTTTGAATTTCTTCAAGGAAAAAAAAAGAGGTTCTCAATGATTTTTTTGGATAGATTTGGCAAGATTGGAAACAATTGAACTCTACCTCTTTAAGAATTCAAGAAAAGACAAAGATTTGGAGATGCAGAGGATTTATGATTTATGGTTTGTGAGTGGAAATCTTGATAAAGAATTTGTGGGAGGAGAAGCGTTGGGATTTAAGAAGAGAATAAATATATATAAGGATTAAGGAAGGACTAGGTGAAGAAGAAAGATAAATGATCAGAGAGAGAAAAGGAAATTCTGGATATGTGAAGAAAGGAAGACAATTAGATTTTTGGCTTAATACATAATTTACCCCACAAATTTGTATGTTTTCTTCTTTTGTCACCCTAATTTTTTTGAATATTCAATTTATCCTCTGAACTTGTCAAAATCCTCTCAACTAAGGGTTTTTTTAATGTGTTTGAATCCCAAAATCCTCCAATTTAACTTCAAGTTATCGCTATTAAACGTAGAAGGTTAAAAAAAGAAGTTTCGTAGTAAACCCGTGATGAATTAAGAAAAGTTGATAAATTGCCTAGTTTAATCAAGTTTATAGGGTAATTGAGATAGTTTAAGTAATATCGGGGGGTAATTGAGATAATTTAAGCAAATTTAGGGGATAAATTGAATGGTCAAAAAGTTTAGGGTGACAGTAGAAGAAATCGTACAAGTTTGAGGGGTAAGTTATGTATTAATCCTAGATTTTTGGACTAATACATAACTTACCCCCCCAAACTTGCACGGTTTCTTCTACTGACACCCTGAACTTTTTGAACATTCAACTTACCCCCTAAATTTGTTTAAACTATCTCAACTGCCCCTTGAACTAACTTAAATTGTCTCAATTATCCCCTAAACTTGATTAAACTGGGCAATTTATCAACTTTCTTAATTCGTTACGAGTTTATTGCGGGGCTTCTTTTTATTCTTTTTTGACATTCTACGTTTAGGAGTGATAATTTGAAGGTAAATTAGAGGATTTTGATATTCAAACACATTGAAAAAATCATTAGTTGAGAGAATTTTAACAAGTTCAGGGGATAAATTGAACACTCAAAAAGTTTAGGGTGACAAAAGAAGAAAGCATGCAAGTTTGGGGGGGGGGGGGGAATTATGTATTAAGCCTAGATTTTTCTTGTGATGGATACACATGATACGGTGATCATCATAGAAAATGAACAAAAGAAAGAAAATTGTGTTATGTGTATATACGAAACTGGTGGTTGGTTGGGGATGTGTTGGGGTTTGTTCTCATTTTGTATGCATTTTTTTGTATTCAATTTGTTCTCGTTTTGTACTTGTTTGTTTTTATTTTATACTCATTTTGTTCTCATTTCGTACTTATTTTGTACTCTTTTTGTAAACATTTATCGGTGATGTACTCGTTTTGTACTCAGTTTAGCGTCATTTTATTCTTATTTTCGTATCTGCAACATTGAGAACAATTTATTCTTATTTTGTAATCATTTTTATAGCGGCTCAAGTGCTCAGTTTGTACTCAATTTGTGTTATGCATTTGCTCGTTGTACTTGTTTATTTTCGGTTTGTTCTTGTTTTGTACTAATTTTCGTATCTGGAATAATGAGAATAGTTTGTTGAGTTTTGTACTCATTTTCGTATCTAAATTAATGAGAACAATTTGTTCTCGTTTTGTACTCATTTTTGGTATTTAAAATAATGAGACCAATTTGTTCTTGTTTTGTACTCGTTTTGTTGTATAGTCAAACTTTTTAGTGTTTGGTCAAATTAATGGTTAGCACGTGGTCAAACTTCTGTCGGTCAAAATGTCAAATTTCAGCATTTTTGAAATTACAATAAAAGAGGTTTCATTTCTATATACATTTTGGATGCTCATACATTTTAAAAAAATTAATTTCTTTTTAGAATATTGGAGATAAAATCTTAATTAAATAAGTCTAGCTATTAAAACTTTCATATTTTAATTCTCGTGAAAAGTAGTTAGTATCCATTATTATAAGACGGTGAGAATATCACATATGACTACTTTTCAAAATCTCACATCTCTATTAAGAAGGAGGAAAACTAATATAATGTGTGTCCACTTTGAATTAAATTACATACTCCTTAATTTAAGGGGAGAAAGAAGGGCTCATAATGATAAGAATATTACATGATTGCAATTATGGAAGTGAATAGAAAACTAATCATAATATAACATATCAAATAAACTTTTTTAAGAAAATTTAGTAATAATATTTCAACCAAATTTAAAGATAAAAAATGTAAGAAAGTATTAATGATGTTTGGGAAGATTTATTCCGTCAATTTATGAAATTAATATCAAGATTAATGAGTAAGCCCAATATATATCATGAAAAAACAAAAAATTAAAAACCATATCAATGATTGTCTTCGCCACTCACAAAAAATATATTATGAAATGAGAATAAAATCTGGCACGATCGTAAACAAACATCTAGTGTCAATATTATAAGAAGATTAATGTCAATATCAAACAAATAATAATTCATTTACTTGCAATATATAGAAAAACATGTATAACACTATAAAAACAATAATATTTATATCGAACGTGGAACGGAAATCCTAGAATGAACCAACCTACTTAGCTTACAATGCTACTCAATATTACATGTATACAGATACTGCATTAATATAGCACGAATATATTTTCTTTTTGATAAAAAAATATAGCACGAATATATTACATGCATATGTATACTGCTTTGATATAGCACTTATATTTAAAATTACATGTATAATGATTTTTAAAATTACATATATTAATGATTTTTTCAATGTAAAATAGCAAGTTACTAGTTTTTCGTTAGTTTTGATTGTTTATTTGAAGTATATATTTTTATTATTTTATTATTATTATCAACAAAGGGAAAACATTACTTGAAGGTAATATTATTATTGTAATCATATTGAGATTATAGGGATAGAGATATGCTTTGTTATTTGGTTTATGGGTAGAAGAGATAATAGTTTTCAAACCAAAGTCTATGTGCAAATGTATTGTCTAAAACAGAAAGAGGTTACAAGCTGGATCAGTTACAAAATGTTTTCCCAAAAATTGGGTTGCTGGCGTAATTCCACTACTTTTAATGGTAAGTCGTATTTGCTCTTATTAGTAATTCGAACTTAAGACCGTTAATATTTGAGTTGATTTAGTACCAATGGTCTAGAAGCTTATTGATTTTAACTACTTTATTATCTGAATTTTCTTTCCTATTCTATCAGCAAGAAAGTGTTCAATACCAATGTTAGTGTAGCGAACAACAAAAGAAGCTGGTGTTTTGTAGTGTTATATATTTGATTGAAAACTGACGCAACAGATTATGGTACTGGGTTTTGTAAACTGTTTTGTAAGCTGGATGTTGTATGTACCAATAATAGGCATTAAGGTATCTATTTATTTGACTTTGTTGTTTTTTCAAGGTTAAATAAAATAAAAATAGGAGTAAGAATATCTTATTTATAAAAAGTAATTCATCGCTATTAAGTTAGTATATAATTTAGTTTGTCACACCGAGATTAAGGGAATGTAGCTCAAACGGTAGAGCGCTCGCTTTGCATGCGAGAGGTACGGGGTTCGATACAGGGCTCCCCTTTTCATTGACTTTTCTTTTCTCAAAATTTTATTGGAATCTTCGGCGAGCTTCGTTTTACAAGTCTCACAAAACCCTTCACAAACCTCGCCTTCAAAGGCCCAGACCTCCATCACAATTGATACCAAACGACACCTATCTCAAACCACACCAACTGTCCTCCCTCACACGCATTCTTCTTCTAACTTATCTTTTTCCCCATTTAAAAGGTAGAATAGGAGCTACTGAGGTACCGTGATTATGTTCTTGACTAGACTATCCAGATTTGGAGCTGGCATCGCTAGACAGCTCCAAACAGGTATGTCTTTTGATTTCCTATCTGGGTTATCGCTTGAACTGGTAAATTTCGTTGCTTTGGATCTCTTATACTGAATTTCTGCGTCTGGCTGCTCAGTAGAGAGAGAGAAACTAGTGAATATGCTTTTCGCATTTCGGTGAAAAATTGATAAATTTCCAAACTTTAATGTTCGTGTTGCTTATTCTTTTTCCTAAATGGTTCCGTCTTCGCAGTAAAACGTTTGCCATTGAGCGATGTAGGATCCATACAAAGGGCTCGCAGTCGGTTATCCCAGTCTCAGGTTTGTGATGTTGTAGTTGAGTGAAAAGGTTTTAATTTTCAGTGTCTTTAGTTACTACTTGATGAAAGTTAATGATGAGTTTAGAGAAGAAGTTTTTAATTGTCTTTTTATTTTCTTAAACTTTGATGATAGATGTAATAGTGTTAATAAGAAATATTGTGGTTTAAATTATTCGTAGGCAAATTACTTGTTTTGATTAGTGATATATATTCTGTGGCCCTTGGATTATGAAAACTGGTTGGCCATAATTTTCAAATAGACGGAACAGAAAAGGAATGCGAGGGAAGAAGCTGAGATGGGAAATCTTGTGGATGAATGTTTTTGTTAGCATATAGAAAACTAATCTGAACAGTTTGTTGTTACTATTCCTATTGTGGAGATACCGCAGTTCAGTACTGGTGATGAAAAAGTTGTAATTCTTAATAAACTTGTATTGCTTTCAAACAGTTTATGTTGCATCCGGAAACTGAGGTGTCCTGGAATATGATATTTCAAAAGTATCATCAGTTTTCTACAACGGCTTCTGAGAGTGCAGATGGAAGGGAAGAGACCGAAACGTAAGCTTTTTCCCCCCACAGAAACGTAAGCTTTTGTGTCAAACTAGACATAGAATCATTTAGTTTTGATAAGATGTTATGGTTTAAACTTTTTGTTTAGTGTAAAGACTGACAATGAAACTATCTTCGAACAGCATCGCCTCTGATATCATCATAAACAGCCTAAGCAGATTTAAGAAAATTGAATTCCATGAACGGTATTTTCTCATGTTTCTTCTAGAATGATCATTATTCTCTCCCAAAAATATAATAAATCTAATGTTACTTAGTATTTAATCTGTTAAATTCCTTGTACTAGTGATATTACTTATCCTCATGTATTAATGATTTATTGTTATTCTGAAGATAAAAACAGATTCATAGTTATAATTTATAGAAACATCTTATACTGAATATTGAGCAAATGGAGCACATAGCAACATGGCATTTCTGCATTTCATAAAGTTCCTATTATCGGACCAGAATAGATGTGGCAATTATAATGGATAATAATATTTTCAGTAAAAGGATATTTGAATAGCAATTCGTAGAAAGTAGAAAGTTAATTTTGTGGCGATTATGTTGTGTGCATACCTATATACTACATTGATAGGTTCTTGTGCATGTCCACTTCTGCTATTGCTCCATTTAGGTCTGAAGGAAGAAACATTAGCTTTCTGAATTGCGTTCAATCAATGATATTTCTGAATTCAATTCTTAAAAGGTGCATAAAATCCTTGGAAGTTTCCCCAGGGTTCTGCGAACATGCTTCAGCAGTTTTTTCCACCCAGGATCAGGGCTCTTAACATTGGAATCTGCTCTAATTTTTTTTTTATTCAGTGAGCTGATCAGTTTGGATGAAATAGAATATGGCTGATAGAGGTGTTAGGAGCTTCTAGTTAGAAGCAGCTAGTGCTGAGTTGAAATACAATGAAAACTTGTCAATGTGTTTCTGTAAATTGTTGGAATACTTATAAGTGTATTAATTATGACACTCAATCTGTTTGTGGTCAATAAGTCAGCGCTGGCCTTTGTAACTTTACATAAACCTGATTGAAAACTTATCATGTCGGCTCTTTCTCTAGCTAGGATATGAAAACACTGGTGCTTTGCTTCTGATTTACCTGAAATGTTTGCAGGATTTCAGTGACATTTGTTGACAAAGATGGAGAGGAACATCAGATTAAGGTCCCAGTTGGGATGTCTATTTTAGAAGCTGCTCATGAAAATGACATAGAACTTGAAGGCAAGGAATTTAATGGCCTTTTTATTTGGTATCTTATAAATGATTGATATTTGATGGTAATTTATTGATGTTGTTCGAACAGGAGCAGTTTGATATATTCACTGCTGTTTAATTATATATGCACGAAAACAATCTTATTTTTAACACATGCAAGCGGTTTTTTTTTTGGCTGTGTCTGGCTGTCTACCTTTCCAATTCTTTCTCATTTCTGTAGAAAAAAGGTTAATGCAGGTCATTTTGTTCCAACTTATGTTCTTTTAATATCTTTTCAGGAGCATGCGAAGGTTCACTCGCTTGTTCAACATGCCATGTGATTGTATTGGTATGTTATTCAAACTGTAATGTCATAGTTCCATAATTATTTAAATGTATCAGCTATTAACCGTTGAATATATGGTAGGATACGGAGTACTTCAACAAATTAGAGGACCCAACTGATGAGGAAAATGACATGTTGGATTTGGCCTTTGGGCTTACAGAAACGTAAGTTCCTTGAATGTTGTTAACACAAGAAAATACTTTTTACACACTGAGACAAGATTAATTTCCAATGCTTCGGTTTTTTTCAGCTCCCGTCTTGGTTGCCAAATTATAGCAAAGCCTGAACTTGATGGAATTTGTTTAGCACTTCCTCAGGCCACTCGAAATTTTGCTGTTGATGGTTATGTTGCAAAACCACACTAGAGTTGTTACAGAACCGAAGATTTTGTGCTGAGTGTAAAAGATTCAATCATCCCAGTTTAGTTACTGTATTGAATTGGATGAGTGAGAGCTTCTACAAAACCCATCCTGATCATTGATTTTATATTGGTTATTAAGCATGATATATCAATAAGTTAATCCCCTCTGTTTCTTTTTAATTCAGTTAAGATTTGGCCTTATCATATTGTCAAGGGGAGATAGTTGGTTAGGCGAGTAGAATATCAAAGCCAAAAGTTTTGAATTGAAATCACTAATGTTTCACTGTTCTAGTCTTTGATAAATTATTTCATTTGTGCTCATCTTTGAGGCCTGGTTCTAGTTTATGTTCGCCGTGCAATATTTTCTTGTCATCTACGCTTTTTGCCTGTGTTATTGATTTCTCTTGAATTTACCTGTCATTTTTTATCACAGTCCTAGTGCACATACTTTCTTTGTTGCGCTTATTTGAATAGATCTGTTTAGACCATTCAAGAACTTTCAATTTTTGATTTATTTTGGATTAGCGATTTTCTGTATGGCTTACCTTTCTAATCCTGCTTTTGAATGAAAGATCTGTGTATGCTCATTTCTTTTTCTGGGGTGATAAATTTAGCTAATAAAAGTAGAGTGTGACAATTTTTAGGGTGATAATGTGTTAGAACTGAAACATGTTCGATGTTTAGGAAATCTAAGTCCTGAATAGTTAGTGTGGTTAGTCCTGTGCTATATGAATTGACTTGCCTATTATAGTAGTGTAATGCACGAAACTCTGTGTAGCCCTCTATATACTGACAGGGTAAGCAAGCACTATGGTTCAGCTAGATATGTGGTAGTCTTGATTTTGGATTTGGATGAGTTCTGTTTATTGCTTAATGTTCTGCCAATTTGAGCTCAGAAACAAAAACGATACTGGTGTCAAATGTGGCTTATGCAACTTGCTTTATCGCTAACCCTTCACTATGAGAGACTGGTCCGAGAGGACGGTTAACTAGACCTAGAAATGGTATTTGTTTTCAGCATTCGTACTGATTTCAGCTCTAAAACGATGTATTTTCTTTT
Source organism: Flueggea neowawraea (assembly GCA_948243855.1). NCBI lineage: Eukaryota > Viridiplantae > Streptophyta > Magnoliopsida > Malpighiales > Phyllanthaceae > Flueggea > Flueggea neowawraea. The sequence goes on along the minus strand of CAODLS012340720.1, from coordinate 10,717 downwards.
CGCTATGCAATTTATCGATTTGTAATTTATTTATCTCAATCCAGTAAAAACAAACACCACAGGTGTAGGTCAATGAGGGTCATTATCATTTGTTAACTTACGTTTGCATGTTAAAGCAGGCCTCTCTCTATCTGATAAATCATCTTTGATAGACATTTGCTTTTGCTTGTTTCCAGTTGATTTGTAGGTTCAACCTAATTGTATAGATTGTTGCTTAAGCAATTGCCCTTGCCGGTGCATATGAAGTACAAGTGCACAACTTTGGTAGGGCTTTGTTAAGCCAATATGGGCATTAAGTGTGTGGATTCCAGTCTTGTTGGAAGTACGACTTTGTGAGCTTGAGACCTGATACTTTCAATGCATGTAAAGATTTGTTGTCTTAAAACTAACTGCTTGTTTGATAGAATTGGAATCTGTAATTGGAAGCTTTTGTGCATTGGAGAAGTAATCTAATTAATGACCTTATTAATTAGGGAGAGGAAGTTTCCCTTGGAGGCTTCTTGTTGTCAATGGCAATTGCCCAATTGTTACACGCAAAATAAATAAATGATTAAATAAATTAAATTCCACCATAAAAATAAAATGTTTTAAACAGTTTGTTCTTCTCTCATAAAAAAAAATTAAATATTTGATCATTTAGTGCTGAAAGCGAATTCAGTATTAGTATAAAGGAATTAATTAATGAGCTTGTTTTTTTATACATTAATAAGTATACAATCTATATGTAATTTATTTTAGTTTTTTTTTTGAAAATAAGCACCCCATCTTTTGTCCTTTTTGTTGATTCAAAGGAAGTTGTGAATTTTATAATTCTATATCAAATTTAGCAGGCGTTTGTGCACTGGTAATTAAAAATAAAAAATTGAAGTAAATATTTTAGCTAAACTTTTCAAAAATTAGGGTTTCAAGCCTGAAATAATTGATGCCTAAGTTACTACAAAACACGTGAAAAAGTGCAGAGAAAAGAAGATGAGGCCATGAAGTTATCAAAAAGCCTTTTCTTTTTCGAATTTTCTTGGCAAAGTCAAAGTGAGTTAGTTGGATATTGCCTCTCAATCTAGAACTCGTTGGAATAAAAAACAACAGGTTTCTGTCATCTGTTGCTTTCAGATGACACTCAAAAGTCCTCACGAAGTTGGTGAGTTCATTTGCGAACCATAGGAGGAATAATCAAACTTCTATTTTTTTTCTTTATAATCCAACTTCTATTGATTTATCATTTCTTTACACTATTTCATCTCAGTCTTCTAATAATAATAGACATTAACTACTTTTCACAAAAATTAAAAAAAAATAATAATTTTAATAGTTAAAATCATATAATTTTATAATTTATTTATTTATTTTATTTGACTAAATGTATTGATAATTAATGAATCAATTGAAAAAAATAAATAAATAATGACAAACTTGTAATTTTACTAATGATAAATACAATAAAAAAATATATTTATATTTGAGACATTCAAAATAAAAAATATATTTATTATTATAGGACGAAAGGAGTATTAATTATCATCTATAGCTCATTGATTCTTTAGTGGTCTAAAAAACTATGAGGAGTTATTCAATTCTTGGCCGAAACAATTAAAATAACTTAAAAAAAGAATTTCTACCATCACATTGAGAAATTTTAATCCCTTGTTCTTGCATCTTGGATTAACAATTAATTAGGTTTGAATTGAGGATGAAAACCATCTCCAAACTCTATAAATATGAGCCTGTAAATCTAAAAAAGCTAAAAAATAAAAAAAATAAAAAGTGCAAAATTATTTCTCCTAAATTTTTTTCTAGGTAAATGAATTTTATTATGCAATCAACAAAGTAGAGGATTAGCAAAAAGTAGGAAAAACTCGATAAAACAAATTGTTTTTGTCGAACATAAGACTACGACACAAAAATTGGAAAAATCAGCAAATCAATAAATTACAATTGTCCCCATGTAAAATAGAGTCCAAACACCTATATACAAATCGAAATTTGAGAAAACTCCTTGTGTCTTCTTCTTGAAATTTTGTGTAGTTGAAATAATAATAATAGTAATGAAAGAGTAATGGTATCCAATAACATGTTCATGTAGTCACTTCCTAATTTAATAATTTTAAGTCAATCAGGTGCATGCATATGTACTCTCTCTTTCACCCTCAGATACTTAATTAGTTTTTAAACGTGATTAGTACATTAACAATATAATTAATAAAAAAGCGAATAGTAAAACTATCATGTGAATCATTTTCATAGTTTCTTTAATGCCATATGGCTGCCTAAAGGTTGCCCTCAAGTTTTCCAATTTTCTAATAAACTATTTGCAATTATGGTAACTAATACTTATGTCGTAAGTCCTAGTTGATGGAGTACTTGATAATGACAAAAATTAAGTTTTGACACACCATCAAACCTTAATTGGAGATAATATTGTTCCCATGAATCAAGAGAGACGGGCCTATTCTATCTTCGGTTTTGTAGAAAGCTTAAAGGAACACAAGAATATAAAATAGGATCCCAATCAATACCCGATTCGCAGCCTTAGTAACTTGATTTTAACGACTAAAAAGGCTGCTAAATTAAGTTAATTGATTAGCCTAACACCCCTAATTGAATGGTGGTGATATTATACATAATTCCAAATGCCTATTACAAATTAAGCATCGATATCAATTTATAAGAAGATAATTAAAATATGGTGGGACTAATTATAAGCTTTGCTTCAGGCTGCTGCCAAGTTTTGTGGATTCCTATTTCCGATTAATTATTCATAGAACTTTCAATTAGATACCCATCATTCAGTAGTTTAGTGTTATCATAACATCCAAAAGCCAATTAATATACCTTAGTAAAACAGTTCAGTTTAACAAGTATCCTCACGAAATTGTTAAGTACTTTAATTGACCATTGAAAGTTTTTTTTTTTTTTTCTCTGGTTAGAACTTTGAAAACATGTATTTGCTTTTTGAAGGTTTTAAGTTTTATATGCAAAGTATGCTTAAAAAATGACGTATGATTAACATGACTTGAGTAGCTAGAACCATAATATTGTTAATAAGTGCAAAATTAATTCATAGTGTTGGAAAAAGCGGTCCGCCAATGACGGGTGAATCAAATTCGGTTGGTCGAGATGTGAACTAAGACTGTGGACCGAACCCAATTGAAGAGAACCAAACTCAGTTAGTCAATGTGTGAACGAGGACACTGAACTGAGACCAATTGACAAGCCCAATTGAGTTGAGAATGAAAATGGACCCTTAAGGCCCACAAGCCCATTTGAGGGCTTATATAAGGAGCTTTGCTCCTTCTTTTCCGACTCACTTCAACACACACACTCCAAAGAGAGAGAGAGAGCTCTCAACCGGGAGAGAGAGAGGTCAAGACCTCCTACCCCGAATCCTGAACAGATCACGTGTGACATCTATACTGCGAAACAGCACGACACTCCCATCGACAATTCGACCGTGGTTTGCTCACAAGACCAACATTGAAACTGGTCCTGCTCCGCTGCTAGCTTCCGCTGGAATCAAGGTTAATAAGTCGAACCTATTTATTATATTATTTATTCATTAACAAATATGCGATTCCTTCACATAGCAATACATATGTGGAGCTTTGAAATGATCCTTCAAACATTGATAATTGCGGTGAAATCATGGGTCACAGAAGATTCTATTTTGAACTTGATAGTGTAAATTTTGCTTGACATAGAATAACAGTGATGTGCATCACGATTTGATCAATGAAACAATCGTTTGATTATTAAAATTAACTTTATTTTCTATTTACAAAAAGTAAAAAAACCGCTTTCAAAATTAGAGTATAAACGATTAATAGTTCCCTTTCTTTTCAATATATAGTAACGTGCTCTTTATTAAGTAAAATCTGTTCCGAAATGCTTATTATTGAACTTAAATTTTATATTGAATGTTTACATTTAGAATTATGATATCTAATATCAATCATACGCTATTATATTGTTGTTTAACTACAATGCTAAATCGTGAATTTGACTTTTAATGGAGCAAATAAAACGATTTATTGAAAATTGTTAATAATAATAAGAACAGCTAGGCGTTTGAAATCTTTGGGAAGCATTTTATTTAGATAAGTTTGGTCCAAGAATAATGATTTTCAAAATCAATTGGTGGTATAAGTAAGACTATGACTCTTACAGCTCAACTGCTGAATAGAATGATGCCAAAATTAAAGTAAAATCAGAGTCCAATTACTGTAAGAAAGTCTAATATGGTTAAACAAAGTCCTCCAAATTTTTAATGTGCATGCAATCTAGACCAATCCACTTAATCTGTACTAATTATATATACCTATCAGGCTATCACTCTCAGGCTGACAATTTTCTCAACTAAGACCATTCTAGCTGGTTATTATCAATGTATTTAACAGTGGTAAGGAATGTTAATCTAATTGGGTCGTCATTAATAAATTAAACTTTTAAATAAAATTATTTTTTACATGCATTAATATAGTACTATCGAAACAATATGACGTAAAACGGTTAAAAATCGAATTTCAGTATTAAGAGGACAAAATTAAAACTTAATTAGTCAATAATCTGATCGATCTACACTTATAGGTGAAATAAATTTTAACTTATAACTACAGTAATGAAAAACTTATTAAAAAACTACAGTAATTAGAAATTTCCTTCCGTAGAAATTTAGAGCTAGAAATTCTTATGAAGTACAAAAGAGCCCATGGATGATAGAGAGACCTTCTAGAAGAACCTCTAACATGTTATTTGTACTTCATTTTGGGATTTGCATGAAAACTGTAGTGCAGATTCTGGGAATAAACAAGCCCTAATCTTACCATACAAAGATCTAAAGCAAATTTTGCTCAAAAGTCATTTTACCAAAAGTCAAGACACAGAAAAAGAATTCACAACATATTTCGTTCAATCTTAATTGTAATTTTTATCATTATACAAATGTTAACTGGACTGGTGAAATGTATGGATGATCTTTTTAGACTATTAATGGTGTCATGATGTCAATGTGCATCACGTATATAAATTTAATATCTGAAAATATAATTAAATATAACGATAAACATATATAAGCCATTATTTTTCTTTGGTATTTCGGATATATACACTTTGATTAAGTAAATATATATTTCAAAATATTATATTCCATTCAAACATATATTAAAATTTGTACTCGAGCTTCAATTCAACATAATGAGTTGTTCTTTGTTATCTTAATTAAGATACTAATGAATAATCATTATTATCGGCTAAATTATATCTTATAGAATTGATATCAAATTGAACATGCTTTGATTAGTTCCTAGATATAGTTTGATATGACATGAGTAAAAATCCATTAAACATATTTAATCTCAAGAGGTAACAGAAACGTTACAAAACATTTGTATTCACTTATTTAACACTCTATAAATATTGGAAAGAACAACTTGAGGATGTATGCTCTACTCTCTACACACACTATTACTCTGCCGAATTTCCTACTGACTTGAGCGTCAGAGACTCTCTGGAGAGCATCCCGACCTCACTTTGTTATTTGTTTTTAGGTATCGAGGCGACGTTCATCTTCCCAAGTATTCAAATATTTATTATTATTATTGTTTATTTTTTAGGTAACAATAATTGGTGCCGTCTGTGGGAAAACTGAACGAAAAGCCTTGTTTGTCGATGATAAAGAAGAAGTACATCAACCTCACCTTCACATTGGTGCAAACATATTCGAATCATGCTGTCATCCCGAGGAGGATGCGAGGAGAGTATGTGCTGGAGTGAGAGCCTTGATAACTGCCATCCCTACTGTTCCACTCGCAGACTATGAAACGCTTAGGAAGCAGAATGAGGAGAACCATAAGGCTTTGGCCGAAATGACAACCTTGCTCCAACAGCTTCTTCCTCAGGCGCAATTCCAGCCAGCATTGCGCGCTTATGCCCCAGGTGCTCAAAGTGGAAGAGTCCCGGAGAGGCGTGAGGTCGTGCAATAAAGTCATCACCAACACACACAAGTACCTGAGCAGCTAAACCCTCTACCTCGCCATGGATGCCTCAATGTTCCTATTTTTGTTCCTGATGCTTGGGTCGAGGCTAAGAGAGAAAACTACCAAGATATTGTGGAAAGTACGTTTAGAGAAGAGCCTAAGGTTCCTCCGAAGAAGGCTGAAGTGGATCCCCAATCTTCGATGAGTGTTCGAGAAGCGACAGACGTGAGGAAAATGATCGAAGAAGTCAATGAGGAGAAGAAGTTGGTTCCTATGGAGAAGGAGCAGCGGAAAGCAAAAGCTCTATTCACTAAAGAGGTTATGGGAAAACCTCTTCCTCCAAAGTTCAAGATGCCATCACTGCCCACTTTCTCAGGAATGGAAGACTCGCACGAGCATGTTCAGAACTATGAAGCCATCATGATGCTTCATGGATGGGAGGATGGAATCATGTGTCGTGCATTCCCAATCACCCTAAAGGATCATGCTCGGTCATGGTTTAACGAACTGAAGAAGGCGTCTCTTTCCTGTTTTGATCAATTAAGGAAGGAGTTCATCAATGGCTTCGTCATTAACAACAAGCGCAAGAAGGACGTTACGTACCTGTTGAGCGTGAGGTAGAACGAGAAGCAGACTTTACGATAATAGGTGGATAGATTCAGGAATGCCACTCTCGAAGTCCACGATCTACAACCTGGAGTAGTGGTGGCTGCGATGTTACAAGGGACACAATTAGTGCAGCTACAAGAGTTTTTATCTCTTGACTAACCGAAAAATCTGGCCGATCTCTTCGTGTGAGCCAACAAGTGTATCATGCAGGCAGAGGTCATGAAGATTGTAGGAACTAAGGAAGACAAAGAGAAGAAAAGGAAGGAGAGAGAGGCTCAGGACGAACCTAGTAGAAAGAAAGAAAAGTTGGGAGACTCGAGAGCACACTTCAGTCCCTGCTTTAAGAAGTACACACCATTGAACGAGTCAATGTCAGTGATCTTAGCGGCAAAAGAGGGGTCTGGACTCATCTTCTTTCCCCCAAGAACTGAAGGGCCTCTAGGGAAAAATGTGGACGCCTACTGTCTGTACCATGATGCGAGTGGACACTCCACGAACAAGTGTCGAGAACTAAAGAATAAAATTGAAAATTTGGTTTAAGTTAGGCACTTGGACCTATTAGGCACTTGGACCAATTTGTTGATGACAAAACAAGGCATCAAAGAAGGAATGCTGATCAAACAAATGATCAACATGTGGACAATTAGGCATGCTTCCACAAGAAATGTCATATTTTGTCTCTTAAGTATACTTTAGATGGTGGTAAAAAACTGAATACTTTGAGGTTTTGTTGATGTTTTCCTGTATAATTTTCTATTTAACGAGTAAAATTCTTCTTTCTCATGCATAAATAAATACTCTTGTGAATGAAGAATAGGATAAGGCAAGTCGAGTGCTTGGCCACACAAAATAGAAAAGGCTTGTGGGAAACCAAGCATATGTAACCAAAAGTGCTAAGAACATGGAGTGAATCTGAGCATTGGCTTCTCACCAACAATGCACAAGATGTGGAACCAATGGTGGTTTACATTTAGATCCACCTATATTTTGATGATGAACAAATATTGGTAAAATTAGCTACCCAAAAGACAAACTAAACAATGCTGCCAAAAGATGAAAATATTTGAGGAAAAAGGATGTTACTCGAGTAAGCTTCAAAGTTACTCGAGTCAGTGTCGTGCCAGGAGGAATAGGTTTTCAGGTTTCACTTGACTAGAGCCAAATGTTACTCAAGTAAAAACAGCTTTACTCGATCAATTCGAAGTGTTACTCGACCAAACATTGTGACCAGGATACATTAAGACAGAAGCCACTCGAGTAGAAACCAAACTCACTCGCGCAAGATCAATGTCCAAAATACCGCTGGTTGATGAAGTTACTCGAGTAGGACTTGAAGTCACTCGAGTAATCGTGGCTTAGAATAGCAATAAAACACCCAATGGAGAATGGTACTCGAGTAGACCTATTGATCACTCGAGTAAGTGCAAGCTTCAGAAGATCCATAACTGAGACAAACCAGAGTTACTCGAGTAAGCTTGTTTTCAGATATGAGAGATTCAAGTCAATCAAGCTGAAGAAGGGAAGAAATCAATGCACAACGGTCACAAAGGATCAATCACTCGAGTAGATATTAATCCTACTCGAGTAAGTCAAGGCTGGATACAACACTGGAGCATCAATGAGGGAGTTACTCGAGTAGACAAGATTGTTAATTGAGTAAACACTAAAAAGGAAAGAAAATCAAGATTGATATCACACTCCAACAGGCATATTTTAAGTCACAACGGCTAGAGAAAGATCAGAGAGTATAAATAGACTTCCAGAGCAATCAAGAAAAAAAAAACGACCTACAAATAGATTGTAACCCGAATTAGAGCCTTGTTCATTGTTCTTGGTGATACAAGTTTAGTTATGTCTATTTCCTATTTTCAGTTACTTGTATCTTTGTTTCAAATTTGTTGGTGAGCACATTATCATTCATAAACAGAATGTTAGTGAGGTTGGGATCAATGGTAGATCCTAGGTTGGTTTATTCTTGAACCGGAATCAAGAATTGTAAGAGTTCTCACTTTGCTTGAAAGTGAAAGTTGTAAGAAAATTTTGAGAGTAGTGAAAATCCTAAGTGGTGAGACTTAGGTAGTGGATGTAGGTAAGTGTTTGACCGAACCACTCTAAATCCCTTGTGCTCTTTACTATTTTAGTTTGTCCCTTACATATCTAAATGAAAAGAATTCAAAGCCTCGATCCTCACACTATTCAACCCCTCTTCTAGTTTGGTATATTTTCTTTCAATTGGTATCAGAGCCTAGGCTCTTATTGGTGACGATTTAACCACCGAAGAGTAAAGATATGGGATGGCTTTGAATATGCAATCAAACTCCTTTGAGGAAGGCAACACGGTTACCAAACCACCAAGATTCAATGGTGCAACTAATCGCTTTGAAAGAACTAGATGATGATCTACATCAAAAGTCAAGACATTGAACTTTGGAAGGTTATTATGAAAGGCCCAAGGGTTCCAAGAGATAAGAATCACGTTCTCAAGAAAGATATTGACTATCATATTGGAAGCATGACCATATCAATGCCAATGCCATGCAACTTATCTTGTGTGCAATCACCATGGAGGAAGCCAATTGAGTTTCCTTTTGTAAAAGTACCAAAGAGATGTGGGAGAGACTTGAAGTCACTCATGAAGGTACCACTCAACTGAAGGAGATCAAAATCAACACGCTTCTTCATGACTATGAGTTATTCTCCATGAAGAAAAGTGAATCGGTCACTTCCATGCTTGATTAGTTTGCTGAAATTATCAATGGTTTGGCTTCTCTTGGTAAAGACATGAAGGATAATGAGAAGGTCAAAAACATCTTGAGGTCACTTCCAAATGAATGGGACTCACAAGTTACCGCAATCATGAAATCCAAGGATATAATAACCCATTTAATTCTGAGGTAGATTTGTGAATTCATGATTTAATTGGAAGAGTGCATGATTGATCGACCAACCGCAAGCGCACAGTTATCAATGTAGTTTTCCCTTGGGAGTGTCCCTAAGGTATCAAATCCACGGGAACAGTTTGCTAATGTGATCAATTCGTGACAAGAAAATGAAAGTTCAATAGTTGAATTCTTTTATATTTTAAATAAGAAACAAAGAAGTAATAAAGTAAACACTCGATGTAAATTGCAAAAGAAAGAAAACAATATATATAAGATGTTAGGACTTTCGAGATTTGACCAATACTTCTACTTGTTATACTTATGAATGGGTTCTTTTATGGATTGAGTGTTCTCTCAATAATTTCCCTTAAAGCCTCTTTCAAGTTCATTTAAGCTATGTCTACATTTATTAGGAAGGTCTTTTCGGCCTCACCTAACTAAACTAGGCCTATTAGGTTCATTCGAGAATTTCATCGAACACCTTACCTACAAAGAATATGTCTACCCTAAGTATGTCAAGTTCAATGCTTGTAAACCTCATTTAAGCTTCATCATTCAATCCTTCACCTAAATTTATCATTAATATCATTATGATGATCAAGCATAACGATATTCATACAAAATAAGTCATTGAACCAACAGAACATAAACACAAGATATTACATGAAATTCATCAATCCCATTCATAAATATAAAAAGTATTCATCAATAGTCTACATCTCTCAACCCTAACAAAAGATTTAAGCTACCATGACTATGTTCAATAAAATAGAACAATGAAATACAACATAAGTCATGGTAGATAACAGTAAGAATAAGGAGGAATTAAGCAAAATAAGGTGTAGAGAAAGCTTCTCTAGGTTGAATCGTAGATAAATCCTCTAGCCTTCAAGCTCTCCTTTTCCTTCGTCAAAATCCTAATGGAATGTTGCTCTCCAAGAGGAGAAGTGTGTTCTTCCAAAATAAATGTGGATGTAGAGTGTAAAGTGTAGAGTGTAAAGTGAATGAGAAGGGATATTCATATTCCTATACATGTGGTAAAATCCTAATAACTTTGTGTCCAAAAATGCCCCAAAATGTATGCCTTTTATCCCCACAAATTCAATGTCTTTCCATCATTTCCATCTCCTCCACTGGGGTGTGTCACATCACGACCATGACAAATAGGTGTGACGGCCGTGACACCTTGCTGCCTTGGAAGGTCATTCAAATCAGCCTTGTGTCACGGCCGTGAGAGAGACTGTGATGGTGTCACGG